>JBBHAA010003874.1:0-123865 GCA_037953035.1 Aquarana catesbeiana
TGGAACTCCGCTTTAATCTGAGCATGCAGCCTGGCTGGCCAGGAAAAGGGGTTGATGAGCATGCATCCCCCTTCCTGAACCATGCCAGACCACATGCCCTTAACAAAGGGGTTGCGCCTTGCCAGGAGGGATCCCCCCCCCCCCTTCCTGGCAAAGCACCTTGTCCCCATGCTGATAAGGACAAGGGTCTCATCCCTACAACCCTGGCCCAGTGGTTGTGGGGGTCTGAGGGTCTCAGAATTGTGAAGTTCTTATAATAATAATAAGAGGGTACCCAGATACCACCTCCCACAAGTAAATTTTTTTTTTGCCTTTTTTCCACTCCTACTAGACCACGCCTACAAATGAATGCCCAACCCCTAAAATAATACTCCGCCCACAGACAAAAAAGTGTCCCTAAAAGTAATTTTGACAATGTTGGCAACTATGTAACATAGGCACTGTCTTTTTGCCCAAAATGTCCTTATTTGTAGGCGACATATTTTTTTTGTGAATGAGTAGGGGTACTATGTACCTCCTACTCATTTACTTGTGGGAGGTGGTATCTTTATTATTAAAGGGAACCTCAGAAATACTCAGACCCCCACAACCACTGGGCCAGGGTTGTAGGGATGAGACCCTTGTCCTCATCAGCATGGAGACAAGGTGCCTTGCTGGGGGGGGGGGGGGGTCCTCCTGGTAAGGCACACCCCCCTTGTCAAGGGCATGTGGCCTGGTTCAGGGATTCAGGGAGAGGGGTGCATGCTCATCAACCCAGAATAAGGTCTTTTACAGATTTTTAGAGGACCTCTCACAATTTTTTTTTTGCAAATGGTACCCTAGAGTAGTGCCCACCCACCATGCTTTTTTGGCACTCCCATGCCTAGTAGCCCAGAAAGTGAAAAAATTTTTCATTTGATAGATTCGGCTCCCATTGATTTCAATGGGATTCAAGTTTGGCATGCAGACCTCTGTGAAGTTTGGCGACCCCCCCCCCCCCCCGACAAACCAATCCCAGGCCAACTCATCACTGGTGAGATCACTGGAGGGGTTTTAAGGTTCTATGGTCCTTAGAGGGCAACGACTGCTGAAGTAGACTACTCAGTTCCACTGTAAGTATACCGTAGGCCAGTGATGGTGAACCTTGGCACCCCAGATGTTTGGGAACTACATTTCCCATAATGCTCAACTATGCTGCAGTGTGAATGAGCATTATGGGAAATATAGTTCCAAAACATCTGGGGTGCCAAGGTTCACCGTCACTGCCGTAGGCACTACCTGTTACCAAACCAATACTGAACACACAGGGAGGGTCTATTTAAATCCAGTCCTCCGAGCTCCTTTTTACTCAGCTTTACACTCTTCTGATATTTTCTTTGCAGTGCCCCCCCCCCCCAAGAAGAAAACCAGTGTTGGCTAAAAATCGCAGTGTAGAGAGAAAAATGAAGTCTCTCCTCCGTCAGGTGACTGTGGTCAGTAGGGTGCCATGGTGGGAGGACACACACTACTCATACCCACAGAAGAAGAAGTAATGGGTTTAAGAGGTGAGTAGAAGGTGGTCAACCCAGTGCATTAAAGTCATTTTTGCGATTTCGATCCTGCCAGTAAAAACACTTCCTGTTTCAGGCTGACAAACACTAAGCCACTACTTTGAAATTAGTAGCAGCGTTGTCACCCTGCCCATGTGCACCCTTTCAATTCGTCTCTGGGCTGCTCATCAGATCTGGATGGATAAAAAGCTCAAGGATAGCCATGTCTTCAAGTGCTGGGGAACACAACTTAAAAAAAATACCATCCAATGCCAGAATAAGACCTCCTTGGGTATTTCAGAGAGACCCTAAATCTGCAAATATATTCCTTATTATCTGCACCCCGGTCTTGTTTTGAGCCATGAAGGTCTCTTTCTCATGTATGGAGGACAATAAGCCCCCCCCCCCTCTTTTTTACACATTGTCCTTTGATGAGAGCTGTTGTGGTGGTTCATTTGGATAGTCACCCTTCCAGTTGGGTCGAAATCTATGAGGTTGTTTGAAGACATCCTTGGAGAACCCGGGCTTCCACCCGAGCCACTAATCCAATTGTCTATGCTTTTAAGATTCGGTGTTGCTGACATCCGGGTCCATCAGCTCTGGTAAGAGTATCCATCATATTTACTTTTAGGATTCACCACTGTTGATGTTCCCCATTACATTTTGCACATTTGAAGATCCACACTCCATTGTTTGTGGACTTCCACATATTTCCCCATTTTTGGGATTTGGGTTATGAGGCTCACATTATATATTTTTTTCATTTTTATACCCACTTATCACATTATGTTGGACTGGAGTATTTATTCATAATATTATTGCACTTATTATTTGTGCACATATTTTGTTAGAGCTACATTTTTTTACACTTCTCAAGCCAGGAGTGACTTGCTGTTACACAAGACCTTCTATCGGTAACATCAGTTTGAGATGTTTCAGAGATCCTTCAGAATGCATAGATCTGAGACTTATCTCCCTCTGACCTGCGTTTGCCTTCCTTCTAGAGGGTTTGGCATTCCCATAGACTTGTATGGGGAAGAAATGCCATGATAGAGGGGCGTGTAACCTCTACAGCCTCCTACAACACACAGATCAAAGGATTTTTCTCAGCTCCAGAAGTCAAACACTGCACAACATAGAGTAGGGAGCTGAGTGTAATCTGAGATCTGAGTGGAGGGAATTGACACACCCCACATCTACATAGTCTTTTAGGGAAACATGCACAATCACCTTCTACTGTGGAAGTGGGGGGGGGCAGAGCCATCTCCTGAGGTTCGGTGGTATCAGCAGATAGGATCCGTACTTCGGACTGAGGTAAGAACACTCTACACTCTATAGTGGGATATATTGTCTTCATTTTTCAATAACAACCACTAATATAGTGCTAATACAATATTTTAATAATTGTGTCTTATTTTCAAGTCCCGCGCTTTTTTTTTTTTTTGCACATGGTCCACCCTTACATCTGCACCAGACCCTCCCATAATAGAGGGGTCCCCCATGGATATTTAGACCAGACGGCTAATTGGGACACACACAGCAGTAAAAATCTTACCAGAGATTCCATCCCTCCCAGTCCTGTTTTGGCTGAAGTTTCACATGACTTTAGAAATCAGCTCGGGGTAATTCCCGGTGAAGGTCGGCAGGATTTATGATCCATGTGGTGCCGCGTTGTTTAATTGGACATTTCCTTACCAGGAAGTCATAATGTTTTATCTGCTGCCTGCAGCCATGTTCAGCTTCTCTCTTCTCCTCATATGGCTGGATGGGGATTTCCTAATCAGCTTTAACCCCAACCACACCACTGAGAGAAGATCTGAGGACGGAGATGGTAAAGAATCCAAAAGTAAATTGTTAGGTCAGCCAATTTTTTTAGGTGCAGGGATGGTGAGAACCCTCATAATGGGCACAGCGGGTGTACAGACCCGGGAATTCAGCACAGGGATGGTGGGAACCTCTCATAATGGGCACAGCGGGTGTACAGACCCGGGAACTCAGCACAGGGATGGTGGGAACCTCTCATAATGGGCACAGCGGGTGTACAGACCCGGGAACTCAGCACAGGGATGGTGAGAACCCCTCATAATGGGCACAGCGGGTGTACAGACCCGGGAACTCAGCACAGGGATGGTGAGAACCCCTCATAAGGGCACAGCGGGTGTACAGACCCGGGAAACTCAGCACAGGGATGGTGAGAACCCTCATAATGGGCACAGCGGGTGTACAGACCCGGGAACTCAGCACAGGGATGGTGAGAACCCTCCATAATGGGCACAGCGGGTGTACAGACCCGGGAACTCAGCACAGGGATGGTGAGAACCCCTCATAATGGGCACAGCGGGTGTACAGACCCGGGAACTCAGCACAGGGATGGTGAGAACCCCTCATAATGGGCACAGCGGGTGTACAGACCCGGGAACTCAGCACAGGGATGGTGAGAACCCACTCATAATGGGCACAGCGGGTGTACAGACCCGGGAACTCAGCACAGGGATGGTGGGAACCCCTCATAATGGGCACAGCGGGTGTACAGACCCGGGAACTCAGCACAGGGATGGTGAGAGCCCCTCATAATGGGCACAGCGGGTGTACAGACCCAGGAACTCGGCACAGGGATGGTGGGAACTCCTCATAATGGGCACAGCGGGTGTACAGACCCGGGAACTCAGCACAGGGATGGTGAGAACCCCTCATAATGGGCACAGCGGATGTACAGACCCGAAACTCAGCACAGGGAATGGTGAGAACCCCTCATAATGGGCACAGCGGGTGTACAGACCCGGGAACTCAGCACAGGGATGGGGGAACCCCTCATAATGGGCACAGCGGGTGTACAGACCCGGGAACTCAGCACAGGGATGGTGGGAACCCCTCATAATGGGTACAGCGGGTGTACAGACCCGGGAACTCAGCACAGGGATGGTGAGAACCCCTCATAATGGGCACAGCGGGTGTACAGACCCGGGAACTCAGCACAGGGATGGTGGGAACCCCTCATAATGGGCACAGCGGGTGTACAGACCCCAGAACTCAGCACAGGGATGGTGGGAACCCCTCATAATGGGCACAGCGGGTGTACAGACCCGGGAACTCAGCACAGGGATGGTGAGAACCCCTCATAATGGGCACAGCGGGTGTACAGACCCGGGAACTCAGCACAGGGATGGTGAGAACCCCTCATAATGGGCACAGCGGGTGTACAGACCCGGGAACTCAGCACAGGGATGGTGGGAACCCCTCATAATGGGCACAGCGGGTGTACAGACCCGGGAACTCAGCACAGGGATGGTGAGAACCCCTCATAATGGGCACAGCGGGTGTACAGACCCGGGAACTCAGCACAGGGATGGTGGGAACCCCTCATAATGGGCACAGTGGGTGTACAGACCCGGGAACTCAGCACAGGGATGGTGGGAACCCCTCATAATGGGCACAGCGGGTGTACAGACCCGGGAACTCAGCACAGGGATGGTGGGAACCCCTCATAATGGGCACAGCGGGTGTACAGACCCGGGAACTCAGCACAGGGATGGTGGGAACCCCTCATAATGGGCACAGCGGGTGTACAGACCCGGGAACTCAGCACAGGGATGGTGAGAGCCCCTCATAATGGGCACAGCGGGTGTACAGACCCGGGAACTCAGCACAGGGATGGTGGGAACCCCTCATAATGGGCACAGCGGATGTACAGACCCGAAACTCAGCACAGGGATGGTGAGAACCCCTCATAATGGGCACAGCGGGTGTACAGACCCGGGAACTCAGCACAGGGATGGGGGGAACCCCTCATAATGGGCACAGCGGGTGTACAGACCCGGGAACTCAGCACAGGGATGGTGGGAACCCCTCATAATGGGTACAGCGGGTGTACAGACCCGGGAACTCAGCACAGGGATGGTGAGAACCCCTCATAATGGGCACAGCGGGTGTACAGACCCGGGAACTCAGCACAGGGATGGTGGGAACCCCTCATAATGGGCACAGCGGGTGTACAGACCCCAGAACTCAGCACAGGGATGGTGGGAACCCCTCATAATGGGCACAGTAGGTGTACAGACCCGGGAACTCAGCACAGGGATGGTGAGAACCCCTCATAATGGGCACAGTGGGTGTACAGACCCGGGAACTCAGCACAGGGATGGTGAGAACCCCTCATAATGGGCACAGCGGGTGTACAGACCCGGGAACTCAGCACAGGGATGGTGAGAACCCCTCATAATGGGCACAGCGGGTGTACAGACCCGAAACTCAGCACAGGGATGGTGAGAACCCCTCATAATGGGCACAGCGGGTGTACAGACCCGGGAACTCAGCACAGGGATGGGGGGAACCCCTCATAATGGGCACAGCGGGTGTACAGACCCGGGAACTCAGCACAGGGATGGTGGGAACCCCTCATAATGGGCACAGCGGGTGTACAGACCCGGGAACTCAGCACAGGGATGGTGGGAACCCCTCATAATGGGCACAGCGGGTGTACAGACCAGGAAACTCAGCACAGGGATGGTGAGAACCCCTCATAATGGGCACAGCGGGTGTACAGACCCGGGAACTCAGCACAGGGATGGTGAGAACCCCTCATAATGGGCACAGCGGGTGTACAGACCCGGGAACTCAGCACAGGGATGGTGGGAACCCCTCATAATGGGTACAGCGGGTGTACAGACCCGGGAACTCAGCACAGGGATGGTGAGAACCCCTCATAATGGGCACAGCGGGTGTACAGACCCGGGAACTCAGCACAGGGATGGTGAGAACCCCTCATAATGGTCACAGCGGGTATACAGACCCGGGAACTCAGCACAGGGATGGTGGGAACCCCTCATAATGGGCACAGCGGGTGTACAGACCCGGGAACTCAGCACAGGGATGGTGAGAACCCCTCATAATGGGCACAGCGGGTGTACAGACCCGGGAACTCAGCACAGGGATGGTGAGAACCCCTCATAATGTTCACAGCGGGTGTACAGACCCGGGAACTCAGCACAGGGATGGTGGGAACCCCTCATAATGGGCACAGCGGGTGTACAGACCCGGGAACTCAGCACAGGGATGGTGAGAACCCCTCATAATGGGCACAGCGGGTGTACAGACCCGGGAACTCAGCACAGGGATGGTGGGAACCCCTCATAATGGGCACAGCGGGTGTACAGACCCGGGAACTCAGCACAGGGATGGTGAGAACCCCTCATAATGGGCACAGCGGGTGTACAGACCCAGGAACTCAGCACAGGGGTGGTGGGAACCCCTCATAATGGGCACAGCGGGTGTACAGACCCAGGAACTCAGCACAGGGATGGTGGGAACCCCTCATAATGGGCACAGCGGGTGTACAGACCCGGGAACTCAGCACAGGGATGGTGAGAACCCCTCATAATGGGCACAGCGGGTGTACAGACCCGGGAACTCAGCACAGGGATGGTGGGAACCCCTCATAATGGGCACAGCGGGTGTACAGACCCGGGAACTCAGCACAGGGATGGTGGGAACCTCTCATAATGGGCACAGCGGGTGTACAGACCCGGGAACTCAGCACAGGGATGGTGGGAACCCCTCATAATGGGTACAGCGGGTGTACAGACCCGGGAACTCAGCACAGGGATGGTGGGAACCTCTCATAATGGGCACAGCGGGTGTACAGACCCGGGAACTCAGCACAGGGATGGTGAGAACCCCTCATAATGGGCACAGCGGGTGTACAGACCCGGGAACTCAGCACAGGGATGGTGAGAACCCCTCATAATGGGCACAGCGGGTGTACAGACCCAAGAACTCAGCACAGGGATGGTGGGAACCCCTCATAATGGGCACAGCGGGTGTACAGACCCGGGAACTCAGCACAGGGATGGTGAGAACCCCTCATAATGGGCACAGCGGGTGTACAGACCCGGGAACTCAGCACAAGGATGGTGGGAACCCCTCATAATGGGCACTTAATCAGTCTGCTGCTTCTTCTTTCAGTGACCAATCACCGACTAGGGGAGGGGTAAGACCCGTCATTGTTACTGAATTTGCAGTAGAGAAAGATCAAGACTCCGCCCCCTGCCAAACAGGGCTGTGCTGTGTGGCAGAGCTGTATAAATCTCAGGACTGGATTGAAGGAAACGCTGATCCTTTGGCGGGTCTCTCATGTATGTATTTTTTTTATGTGGCTGTTTTGTCCGGAGTTCCTGTTTAATCGCAGAAGGGCTGCCTAGGCTTGGCGTGTTCTTTGGGGATCTGGCCGGGGTCCAGTCTGTGGCGGAGCAGAGCGGGGCTGGCGTCCGGACAAACAGCTGCTCAGTAAATCTCCAGGGGAAAGGAATATTCATCATTCGCTGTCATCTCCAGCCGGCGGATTCCTCCTGTCTATAAACACTTCTCCGATCCCAGGATTACAGAGGTTGGGATTGACGTGGAGATTCCGCTCTACGCCACACATGATCCATGTCTCCTTTCAGACTTTTGTTATAATGGACCTTAGTAAATCCCCGTTTCCCGAATCTTCCCAAGGAAACAGACATGACCACCGTCCTCACATCCTGAGCCCCACCGATCGACTCTCCCTGGAGACCCTCTGCTCTGTTTATTTACTTAACAATAGAGCTCAATGGGTTCACAATCAGCCAATCAAGCACAGGCATTCCTTCAAATAGGAGGAATTACATCCCCCCATAACCGATAATGTCTTCGCAGAGTGAACACACCCCCCCCAGACGATCGTCTGTGCATTGCACAGGGGCCCCGCGCCGGCGGACATATCCCCACCCTGCAAACGCTTCTCTGCATCCTCAAGAAACCTTCCACTACCAAACGGATCTCAATCAGCGTCAGTCTGCCCCAGTCGGTGTGACAATACATATTAAATACATCTTCATAAAATTTCCACAACAGGATGTAGTGTGTGTGTGTGGGGGGGGGGCAGGTCTGCTGGGTGTCAGGCCAACATGGACACTGTGACTTCCCCCCCCATTATGGAAGTCTGTGATCCCAATTCTGACCATTGCATATAGAAGAGAACCCCCTATAGGATCTATAACTTCCCCATGATGAAGCTCCAGGGCGAAACGCGTCGAAGCGTGGCCTGGTTGGAGCCCCAGGCTGAGGTTGTCATACACTCAAGATTAATGGGATTGTTTTCGATGTGTGGCTGTAGGGAGATTCTCTTCTATACACAGTAATGGTAAGGGCCGAGGACAAGCTCCCTCCCAAACCAGCGCTCTCAGCAGTGGACCGAGGACTTGCACCCCTTCCAAAGCCTGAGTGGCTCACATAGTAGTCCCAATTCTGACCACACTCCTTCCGATCTGATTGTGCAATCTCCTCCGTGGGGTGGGATAATTGGACAATTGTATTCCAAAGTGGCTGAAGGTCAGTCATTTCCCCCCCCTCCCAGATCTTGTGCTGCCCCCACCCCCCCATGTGCACAGATCAGGAGAGCCGCACTCTGCTGAACCTCAACAACCACATCAGGTCAAACAGGCACCTTCTCCAAGTCAAGTATGACCCCGCCTCCGAGCCATTTCACCCAATAAGGTCACCCATCACCCCCTTTGATCAATCTATTGCCCTCACCCAACCCTCCCGCCCCCTTCCCCTACCCTCCCGCCCCCTCTACCACCCCTCCCTTTCTCTCCCTCCCCCTCACCCCCTTCCCCCTTAGGTCTCCTCTTCACAATAGCAATAGAAGCTTTAGCTATAGCTATCAGAAGACACCCCGACATTCACCGAGACAGGTACAATCCTCTTTACAGCACAAGGCAATTCTCTGATAAGAGGTGCATAGAACCCACACAGAAGTAACTGCCTCCTGTTTTTGAACTGATGCATGCGGGCGGCAACCTCTTTACATACACAACCCACAGACATATATGGAATCCCCATCATAAACATATGAACCACATCTCTCTAGGCTACATAGAGCACTGGATGGTGGACAGCTCTAGAGCTAAGGAGAATTCATCACTTACCATGTGATACACCTCCCAACTAGCCACTCCTTTTTATGTTGGTCTACCATATTGTACAGACTTTTCTTGTTGTTCTTCAAGGCTCTGATGAGGAGGGAACCCCTCGAAACGCGTCAGCCCACCTTTGAGCACTAGCCCTGGTATGGGCATGCCTAATTTCTAAAATTTCATGTGTATATTTTGTAACCCAGTTTGTATGAACACGTAGATACTTTTTATATGCATCCATCTTTTTTGTATATGAATATACTGTAACAATTTGATCAAAGCGTCAGATCACGAGCCTTCCACTTCTTTCTTTTGCCTGGCTTTCTTCGGACCATCCCTGGTCAGTTTAGACAGAGGGACACGCATGATCATCCTCTAATTCCCATCCTTTGAAAGTACTATCACTCTACAACGCCTTCACGAGCGCAGGAGAAATTCTTTCTTTGTTTATATTTTCACAAGACCCATTTCCCTTTCTCCTGGAGCAATACCCCCATCCCATACCTAGGTGTCCACCTGACGGCCTCCATAGACCAGCTGTACCAACACAATTACCCGCCCATGTACAAAAAACTCACAACAGATCTTGACCAATGGTCTATGTATAGGATGTCCTGGTTAGGAAGAGTTAATGCAATCAAAATGACCCTTCTACCAAGAATTCTCTACCTCTTCCGCTCTCTTCCCATACCAGTTACCAAACTCCATATAAATAACCCTCAGTCGTCAATAATCCGCTTTATCTGGGGTAAAATGAGCCACTGTCTTCCTAAAAAAACCCTCTTTAGACCCAGACGGAAGGGGGGATTAGGAGTGCCTAACCTCTGGTGGTATTACCAGGTGGCACAACTGAGTCAAATATCAACCATATACTCCAGGAGCCCAAAACATGAGTGGATAGAGATAGAAAAACAAGCGATCCCAAATTTCACAATAGAATTCCTAATCTGGCGCCCCCCTAGATCTAGACCCCCTATTCTAGCCCCTACATTATTCCACTCGGTAGCCTTATGCGACTCTCTACACAAATCAAACTCCATAACATCGGGGTGGCAACCCTTGGCCCACCTTTTCCACAACCCCCAATTCCCTCCCAGGGATGGATATAAAGGCCTTTCAATGGTGGCTAGATAAGGGTCTCCATCGAATAGGGCACTACATTGACTCTAACGGACCCATCAAACTAAGTTACTGCACTACAAAACTAGAAATGCCCTGCTCGGAAAATTTCCACTTCCACCAAATATCTCACTTTCTACACTCCATTTCGAACCAAAATACACCCCCCCCAACAGTCACCCCATATGAGCAATGGTGCTCCACAGCCACGGATATGGGGGGGGGGGGGGGAATTCCCTGATCCACTCAGCCCTAGCTGAACCGTTGGGGAAAGCGTCCTACATGCAGAGCTGGGAACGTGACCTTGACATAGAGTGGGACCTAGACACTTGGCATTCTCATTTCACTAGCGCATTCAAGGTGAATCTAAACCTCTCCTTGATTGAAGCTAACCTCAAGGTCATGTCCCGCTGGTACCTGGTCCCAACACATCCAGTTATATTCTATCCGCAGTCATCATCCCTCTGCTTCAGAGGTTGCGGCCACTTAGGCTCCTCCTCACTATGTGGCAGTGCCCCAGAATCAGAGGCTATTGGAACAAAATCTTCAATTTAATCCGTAAGACTACTGAGACAGCGGTTGTTCAAGACCTGGCAATAGCCCTTCTCAACCAAAAGATCCACAAAATTCCAAAATACTCCCAAACTCTAATACATTTCATACTCCTAGGGGCTAAGCTGACAATAGCACGGGCTTGGAAGTCCCTCTCGGTTTCTTTCCACTTAACCAAACAAAAAAATCTTCTGGATTATGTATCAAGAAAGGACTTCTAACACCATCCTTGACAAACTTGAGATAATCAAACGTATCTGGGAGCCCTGGGCCCGACATATTGGAGTCTCTATATAGCCCCAGGGCCGTTCCTTCTCACCGGTAGTCCCTCCTCTGTCAAGCCTTCCAACATCCCCCTGCTCTCCTTGCAGCCTGCACCCTCACCCCTATACCTTCCCTCTTCTTCCTTCCACCTTCCTTTGCTTCAACTTCTCTATCTCTCTCTCTCCTTCTGTCTATCCCTGTACCCAATACTCCCATCAGCCTCTGCGGGTGGAAATTGGGCTCTGCTTGAGACGAAATCTTTCCTCTCATGCACGCACTTGTTTGTTTACGGAACGAGTTGAATGTTCCCACTTATCTGTTCAGTTACTAGATGATTTTATAACACTCGTCAAACATACCTAAGGGTAATTGACCTAGCAGTTCATTAGTGTTTTGTTAGTTTCTTCATGTGAGTACACGCCAAAGTATTTATCAACTTCAGAATCGGGCGATCTGACCGCCCATGGCACAGCCTGATCCCATATGGGGTGCCGGGGCCATGAGGCGGCTGGCCAATAGAAAGCACAGATAGCAGTATATTGTACGTTGTTGCTCCATGTATTTTGCTCTCTGTATACTCTGACACACAAGTAAAGTTGACTGTTCCATGCTTGTATCTGTGAAGTACCTTAATAAAAACAATTACAAAATAAATTGAAATCATATCCCCTCTCAAGCGTCTCTTCTCCAGAGAGAATAAGTTCAGTGCTCACAACCTTTCCTCATAACTAAGATCCTCCAGACCCTTTATTAGCTTTGTTGCCCTTCTTTGTACTCGCTCCGTTTCCAGTACATCCTTCCTGAGGACTGGTGCCCAGAACTGGACAGCATACTCCAGGTGCGGCCGGACCAGAGTCTTGTAGAGCGGGAGAATTATCGTTTTATCTCTGGAGTTGATCTCCTTTTAATGCCAATATTCTGTTTGCTTTATTAGCAGCAGCTTGGCATTGCATGCCATTGCTGAGCCTATCATCTACTAGGACCCCCAGGTCCTTTTCCATCCTAGATTCCCCCAGAGGTCTCCCCCCCCCCCCTGTCTATAGATTGCATTCATATTTTTGCCACCCAAATGCATTATTTTACATTTTTCTACATTGAACCTCATTTGCCATGTAGTTGCCCCTCCCCCATTAATTTGTTCAGATCTTTTTGCAAGGTTTCCACATCCTGCGGAGAAGTTATTGCCCTGCTTAGCTTAGTATCGTCTGCAAATACAGAGATTGAACTGTTTATGCCATCCTCCAGGTCGTTTATGAACAAATTAAATAGGATTGGTCCCAGCACAGAACCCTGGGGGACCCCACTACCCACCCCTGACCATTCTGAGTACTCCCCATTTATCACCACCCTCTGAACTCGCCCTTGTAGCCAGTTTTCAATCCATGTACTCACCCTATGGTCCATGCCAATGGACCTTATTTTGTACAGTAAACATTTATGGGGAACTGTGTCAAATGCTTTTGTAAAATCCAGATACACCACGTCTACGGGCCTTCCTTTATCTAGATGGCAACTCACCTCCTCATAGAAGGTTAATAGATTGGTTTGGCAAGAACGATTCTTCATGAATCCATGCTGATTACTGCTAATGATATCATTCTTATTACTAAAATCTTGTATATAGTCCCTTATCAACCCCTCCAAGAGTTTACATACTATTGATGTTAGGCTAACTGGTCTGTAATTCCCAGGGATGTATTTTGGGCCCTTTTTAAATATTGGTGCTACATTGGCTTTTCTCCAATCACATGCCGAATGACATGTACACATAGAGGCGGGGTCATTTAATGACATCACTGGAATTTTAATAAAGGACTTGTCAAAAACGGTGTGTTTGTTTTATTATTTTAACTTTGACACTTTTTTTGGTGAATGGGTAGGAGTATTATGTACACAATACTCATTCACATGGGGGGGTCAGGATCTGGGGGCCCCTCTGCCTGCAGACCCTCACAACCACTGGACTAGGGTTGTGGGGAAGAGGCCATTGTCCTCATCAACATGTGGATAAGGTGCTTTGGGGGTGGAAGGGGGCAAAGTACAATCTCCATGTTGAGGGCATGTGGCCTGGTATGGTTCTCCCCCATGGTGAGGGCAAGTGTCCTGGTTTGGTTCCCCCCATGGTGAGGGCATATAGCCTGGTATGGTTCTCCCCCAGGGTAAAGGGCATGTGGCCTGGTATGGTTCTCCCCCCATGGTGAGGGCATGTGGCCTGGTATGGTTCTCCCCCCATGGTGAGGGCATATGGCCTGGTATGGTTCTCCCACATGGTAAAGGGCATGTGGTCTAGTATGGTTCCCCCCATGTTGAGGGCATGTGGCCTGGTATGGTTCTCCCCCATGGTGAGGGCAAGTGACTTGATATGGTTCTCCCCCCATGGTGAGGGCATGTGGCCTGGTATGGTTCCCCCCATGGTGAGGGCATATGGCCTGGTATGGTTCTCCCCCATGGTAAAGGGCATGTGGCCTGGTATGGTTCTCCCCCCATTGGGGAGGGCATGTGGCCTGGTATGGTTCTCCCCCCATGGTGAGGGCATATGGCCTGGTATGGTTCTCCCACATGGTAAAGGGCATGTGGTCTAGTATGGTTCCCCCCATGTTGAGGGCATGTGGCCTGGTATGGTTCTCCCCCATGGTGAGGGCAAGTGACCTGGTATGGTTCTCCCCCATGGTGAGGGCATGTGGCCTGGTATGGTTCCCCCATGGTGAGGGCATATGGCCTGGTATGGTTCTCCCCAATGGTAAAGGGCATGTGGCCTGGTATGGTTCTCCCCCCATGGTAAAGGCATATGACCTGGTATGGTTCTCCCCCATGGTAAAGGGCATGTGGCCTGGTATGGTTCTCCCCCCATGGTGAGGGCATGTGGCCTGGTATGGTTCTCCCCCCATGGTGAGGGCAAGTGACTTGATATGGTTCTCCCCCCATGGTGAGGGCATGTGGCCTGGTATGGTTCCCCCCATGGTGAGGGCATATGGCCTGGTATGGTTCTCCCCCATGGTAAAGGGCATGTGGCCTGGTATGGTTCTCCCCCCATTGGGGAGGGCATGTGGCCTGGTATGGTTCTCCCCCCATGGTGAGGGCATATGGCCTGGTATGGTTCTCCCACATGGTAAAGGGCATGTGGTCTAGTATGGTTCCCCCCATGTTGAGGGCATGTGGCCTGGTATGGTTCTCCCCCACGGTGAGGGCAAGTGACCTGGTATGGTTCTCCCCCATGGTGAGGGCATGTGGCCTGGTATGGTTCCCCCCATGGTGAGGGCAAGTGACCTGGTATGGTTCTCCCCCATGGTGAGGGCATGTGGCCTGGTATGGTTCCCCCCATGGTGAGGGCATATGGCCTGGTATGGTTCTCCCCCATGGTAAAGGGCATGTGGCCTGGTATGGTTCTCCCCCCATGGTGAAGGCATATGACCTGGTATGGTTCTCCCCCATGGTAAAGGGCATGTGGCCTGGTATGGTTCTCCCCCCATGGTGAGGGCATGTGGCCTGGTATGGTTCTCCCCCCATGGTGAGGGCAAGTGACCTGGTATGGTTCTCCCCCATGGTGAGGGCATGTGGCCTGGTATGGTTCCCCCCATGGTGAGGGCATATGGCCTGGTATGGTTCTCCCCCATGGTAAAGGGCATGTGGCCTGGTATGGTTCTCCCCCCATGGTGAAGGCATATGACCTGGTATGGTTCTCCCCCATGGTAAAGGGCATGTGGCCTGGTATGGTTCTCCCCCCATTGGGGAGGGCATGTGGCCTGGTATGGTTCTCCCCCCATGGTGAGGGCATGTGGCCTGGTATGGTTCTCCCCCCATGGTGAGGGCAAGTGACCTGGTATGGTTCTCCCCCCATGGTGAGGGCATGTGGCCTGGTATGGTTCCCCCCATGGTGAGGGCATATGGCCTGGTATGGTTCTCCCCCATGGTAAAGGGCATGTGGCCTGGTATGGTTCTCCCCCCATTGGGGAGGGCATGTGGCCTGGTATGGTTCTCCCCCCATGGTGAGGGCATATGGCCTGGTATGGTTCTCCCACATGGTAAAGGGCATGTGGTCTAGTATGGTTCCCCCCATGTTGAGGGCATGTGGCCTGGTATGGTTCTCCCCCACGGTGAGGGCAAGTGACCTGGTATGGTTCTCCCCCATGGTGAGGGCATGTGGCCTGGTATGGTTCCCCCCATGGTGAGGGCAAGTGACCTGGTATGGTTCTCCCCCATGGTGAGGGCATGTGGCCTGGTATGGTTCCCCCCATGGTGAGGGCATATGGCCTGGTATGGTTCTCCCCCATGGTAAAGGGCATGTGGCCTGGTATGGTTCTCCCCCCATGGTGAAGGCATATGACCTGGTATGGTTCTCCCCCATGGTAAAGGGCATGTGGCCTGGTATGGTTCTCCCCCCATGGTGAGGGCATGTGGCCTGGTATGGTTCTCCCCCCATGGTGAGGGCAAGTGACCTGGTATGGTTCTCCCCCATGGTGAGGGCATGTGGCCTGGTATGGTTCCCCCCATGGTGAGGGCATATGGCCTGGTATGGTTCTCCCCCATGGTAAAGGGCATGTGGCCTGGTATGGTTCTCCCCCCATGGTGAAGGCATATGACCTGGTATGGTTCTCCCCCATGGTAAAGGGCATGTGGCCTGGTATGGTTCTCCCCCCATGGTGAGGGCATGTGGCCTGGTATGGTTCTCCCCCCATGGTGAGGGCATATGGCAAGGTATGGTTCTCCCACATGGTATAGGGCATGTGGTCTAGTATGGTTCCCCCCATGTTGAGGGCATGTGGCATGGTATGGTTCTCCCCCCCATGGTAAAGGGCATGTGGCCTTGTATGGTTCTCCCCCCCCCATGGTAAAGGGCATGTGGCCTTGTATGGTTCTCCCCCATGTAGAGGGCATGTGGCCTGGTATGGTTCTCCCCCCATGGTGAGGGCAAGTGACCTGGTATGGTTCTCCCCCCCCATGGTGAGGGCAAGTGACCTGGTATGGTTCCCCCCCCCCCATGGTAAAGGGCATGTGGCCTTGTATGGTTCTCCCCCATGTAGAGGGCATGTGGCCTGGTATGGTTCCCCCCCATGGTGAGGGTACAGAGATGACCATTTCCAGAGTTTATTTTACTGGATACAATGTTATGTACAGCAAATAAAATATTAAATGAACAGTTCTTATTGTAATCCAAATAAAACAGATTATTAATATTTTCCTTTTCTGCGTCCTCCCCCCCAGTCCATGCGACATTGACGATTTCCAGATTTTATTTTTATTGGATATAATTATAATAAAGAAAATAAAATGATATTAAATCAATAGTTTCCCTTTTGTTTTATTGTAATCTAATTATCAAAGATGATGATTTTTTTTTTCCCTCGCTGGCAGTTTTCAGGTTTTATTTTATCGGATACAATGTTGTGTACAACAAAGAAAATTCTATTCAATTAACGGTTCCTCTTTGGTTTATTGTAATCCAATTATATTCGATTATTACTATTATTTTCCTCGTTTCTCTGGTCTGTGTGGAGCTGACAATTTGCAGGTTGTATTTTATTGGATACAATGTTATATACGGCGATCACAATCATAAGTGAAAAGTTCCTCTTTTTTTATTGTGATCAATTATAAAAGATTATTAATATTATTATTATTTTCCTCGCCTGCTTCCTCCTCCCAGGTCCGTGTAGCGTGTAATCATTTCTGTTTATATTTTATTGGATAAAATGTTATATATCACAAATATAATATAAAGTTAATTGATCCTCCTTAATTTTATTGTAATAATTAGAATATATTAATACTTCCTCACCTGCGTTCTCATCCCTGGTCTGCACGACGCTGACAGTTTTCAGGTTTTATTTTTATTGGATACAATGTTATATATAGTATTTCACAAAAGTAAGTACACCCCTCAGTGACATTTGTGTAAATCTTTTCTTCTCTCTTTTCATGTGACAACACTGAAGAAATGACACTTGTCTACAATGTAAAGTAGTGAGTGTACAGCTTGTATAACAGTGTAAATTTACTGTCCCCTCAAAATAACTCAACACACAGCCATTAATGTCTAAACCGCTGGCAACAAAAGTCAGTACACCCCTAAGTGAAAATCTCCAAATTGGCCCAATTAGCCATTTTCCCTCCCCCGGTGTCATGTGACTCGTTAGTGTTACAAGGTCTCAGGTGTGAATGGGGAGCAGGTGTGTTAAATTTGATGTTATTGCTCTCACTCTCTCATACTGGTCACTGGAAGTTCAACATGGCACCTCATGGCAAAGAACTCTCTGAGGATCTGAAAAAAAACAATAGTTGCTCTACATAAAGATGGCCTAGGCTATAAGAAGATTGCCAAAACCCTGAAACTGAGCTGCAGCACGGTGGCCAAGACCATACAGCGGTATAACAGGACAGGTTCCACTCAGAACAGGCCTCGCCATGGCCCACCAAAGAAGTTGAGGTCACGTGCTCAGCGTCATATCCAGAGGTTGTCTTTGGGAAATAGACGTATGAGTGCTGCCAGCATTGCTGCAGAGGTTGTAGGGGTGGGGGGGGGGGTCAGCCTGTCAGTGCTCAGACCATACGCTGCACACTGCATCAAATTGGTCTGCATGGCTGTCATCCCAGAAGGAAGCCTCTTCTAAAGATGATGCACAAGAAAGTCCACAAACAGTTTGCTGAAGACAAGCAGACTAAGGACATGGATTACTGGAACCATGTCCTGTGGTCTGATGAGACCAAGATAAACGTATTTGGTTCAGATGGTGACAAGCGTGTGTGGGGGCAACCAGGTGAGGAGGACAAAGACAAGTGTGTCTTGTCTACAGTCAAGCATGGTGGTGGGAGTGTCATGGTCTGGGGCTGCATGAGTGCTGCCGGCACTGGGGGGCTACAGATCATTGAGGGAACCATGAATGCCAACATGTACTGTGACATACTGAAGCAGAGCATGATCCCCTCCCTTCAGAGACTGGACCGCAGGGCAGTATTCCAACATGATAACCACCCCAAACACACCTCCAAGACCACCACTGCCTTGCTAAAGAAGCTGAGGGTAAAGGTGATGGACTGGCTAAGCATGTCTCCAGACCTAAACCCTATTGATCATCTGTGGGACATCCTCAAATGGAAGGTGGAGGAGCGCTAAGGTCTCTAACATCCACCAGCTCCGTGATGTCATCATGGAGGAGGGGAAGAGGACTCCAGTGACAACCTGTGAAGCTCTGGTGACCTCCATGACCAAGAGTGTTAAGGCAGTGCTGGAAAATAATGGTGGCCACACAAAATATTGACACTTTGGGCCCAACTTTCACTTAGGGGTGTACTGACTTTTGTTGCCAGCGGTTTAGACATTAATGGCTGTGTGTTGAGTTATTTTGAGAGGACAGCAAATTTACACTGTTATACAAGCTGTACACTCACTACTTTACATTGTAGACAAGTGTCATTTCTTCAGTGTTGTCACATGAAAAGATAGAAGAAAAGATTTACACACATGTGACTGAGGGGGGTACTTACTTTTGTGAGATACTGTATATGTAATATTAAGTGAATAGTCCCTCTTTATTGTAATCAATTATAATAAATAATTATTATTTTCCTCACCTGCGTCCTCCTGTACAGTCCGTACAGCGATGACCTGGGCTGTATATAATATACTCCTGACCACTGCACTCTATACACTGGGCTGTATATGATATATTCCTGACCACTACACTCTATACACTGAGCTGTATATGATATACTCCTGACCACTGCACTCTATACACTGAGCTGTATATGATATACTCCTGACCACTGCACTCTATACAGTGGGCTGTATATGATATATTCCTGACCCCTGCACTCTATACACTGGGCTGTATATGATATACTCCTGACCCCTGCACTCTATACAGTGGGCTGTATATGATATATTCCTGACCCCTGCACTCTATACACTGGGCTGTATATGATATACTCCTGACCCCTGCACTCTATACAGTGGGCTGTATGTGATATACTCCTGACCACTACACTCTATACACTGGGCTGTATATGATATACTCCTGACCTCTGCACTCTATACACTGGGCTGTATGTGATATACTCCTGACCACTACACTCTATACACTGGGCTGTATATAATATACTCCTGACCACTACACTCTATACACTGGGCTGTATGTGATATACTCCTGACCACTACACTCTATACACTGGGCTGTATATAATATACTCCTGACCACTACACTCTATACACTGGGCTGTATATGATATATTCCTGACCACTGCACTCTATACACTAGGCTGTATATGATATACTCCTGACCCCTGCATACTTTGTTATACATTGGTTGTTGGTTGGTAAGTAGTCACTGACTATGGTAATGTAATTTCTCCTTCAAGGCTGTCGGTGTGCAGGAAAGTGTGGCGTTTATACCATGTAGGAGTCATTGTGCTGAGGTTTATGTGTGTCTGTCATGTAGGAGTCATTGTGCTGAGGTTTATGTGTGTCTGTCATGTAGGAGTCATTGTGCTGAGGTTTATGTGTGTCTGTCATGTAGGAGTCATTGTGCTGAGGTTTGTGTGTGTCTGTCATGTAGGAGTCATTGTGCTGAGGTTTATGTGTGTCTGTCATGTAGGAGTCATTGTGCTGAGGTTTGTGTGTGTCTGTCATGTAGGAGTCATTGTGTTGAGGTTTATGTGTGTCTGTCATGTAGGAGTCATTCTGCTGAGGTTTATGTGTGTCTGTCATGTAGGAGTCATTGTGCTGAGGTTTATGTGTGTCTGTCATGTAGGAGTCATTGTGCTGAGGTTTATGTGTGTCTGTCATGTAGGAGTCATTGTGCTGAGGTTTGTGTGTGTCTGTCATGTAGGAGTCATTGTGTTGAGGTTTGTGTGTGTCTGTCATGTAGGAGTCGTTCTGCTGAGGTTTGTGTGTGTCTGTCATGTAGGAGTCATTGTGCTGAGGTTTATGTGTGTCTGTCATGTAGGAAGTCATTGTGCTGAGGTTTATGTGTGTCTGTCATGTAGGAGTCATTGTGCTGAGGTTTATGTGTGTCTGTCATGTGGGAGTCATTGTGCTGAGGTTTGTGTGTGTCTGTCATGTAGGAGTCATTGTGCTGAGGTTTATGTGTGTCTGTCATGTAGGAGTCATTGTGCTGAGGTTTATGTGTGTCTGTCATGTAGGAGTCATTGTGCTGAGGTTTATGTGTGTCTGTCATGTAGGAGTCATTGTGCTGAGGTTTATGTGTGTCTGTCATGTAGGAGTCATTGTGCTGTGGTTTATGTGTTTCTGTCATGTAGGAGTCATTGTGCTGAGGATTATGTGTTTATGTCATGTAGGAGTCATTGTGCTGAGGTTTATGTGTGTCTGTCATGTAGGAGTCATTGTGCTGAGGTTTATGTGTGTCTGTCATGTAGGAGTCATTGTGCTGAGGTTTATGTGTTTATGTCATGTAGGAGTCATTGTGCTGAGGTTTATGTGTTTATGTCATGTAGGAGTCATTGTGCTGAGGTTTATGTGTGTCTGTCATGTAGGAGTCATTGTGCTGAGGTTTATGTGTGTCTGTCATGTAGGAGTCATTCTGCTGAGGTTTATGTGTGTCTGTCATGTAGGAATCATTGTGCTGAGGTTTATGTGTGTCTGTCATGTAGGAGTCATTGTGCTGAGGTATATGTGTGTCTGTCATCTAGCAGTCATTGTGCTGAGGTTCGTGTGTGTCTGTCATGTAAGACTCATTGTGCTGAGGTTTATGTGTGTCTGTCATGTAGGAGTCATTGTGCTGAGGTTTATGTGTGTCTGTCATGTAGGAGTCATTGTGCTGAGGTTTATGTGTGTCTGTCATGTAGGAGTCATTGTGCTGAGGTTTGTGTGTGTCTGTCATGTAGGAGTCATTGTGTTGAGGTTTATGTGTGTCTGTCATGTAGGAGTCATTGTGCTGAGGTTTGTGTGTGTCTGTCATGTAGGAGTCATTGTGCTGAGGTTTATGTGTGTCTGTCATGTAGGAGTCATTGTGTTGAGGTTTATGTGTGTCTGTCATGTAGGAGTCATTGTGCTGAGGTTTATGTGTGTCTGTCATGTAGGAGTCATTGTGTTGAGGTTTATGTGTGTCTGTCACGTAGGAGTCATTGTGTTGAGATTTGTGTGTGTCTGTCATGTAGGAGTCATTGTGCTGAGGTTTATGTGTGTCTGTCATGTAGGAGTCATTGTGTTGAGATTTGTGTGTGTCTGTCATGTAGGAGTCATTGTGCTGAGGTTTGTGTGTGTCTGTCATGTAGGAGTCATTGTGTTGAGGTTTATGTGTGTCTGTCATGTAGGAGTCATTCTGCTGAGGTTTATGTGTGTCTGTCATGTAGGAGTCATTGTGCTGAGGTTTATGTTTGTCTGTCATGTAGGAGTCATTGTGCTGAGGTTTATGTGTGTCTGTCATGTAGGAGTCATTGTGCTGAGGTTTGTGTGTGTCTGTCATGTAGGAGTCATTGTGTTGAGGTTTGTGTGTGTCTGTCATGTAGGAGTCATTGTGCTGAGGTTTATGTGTGTCTGCAATGTAGGAGTCATTGTGCTGAGGTTTGTGTGTGTCTGTCATGTAGGAGTCATTGTGCTGAGGTTCGTGTGTGTCTGTCATGTAGGAGTCATTGTGTTGAGGTTTATGTGTGTCTGTCATGTAGGAGTCATTGTGCTGAGGTTTATGTGTGTCTGTCATGTAGGAGTCATTGTGCTGAGGTTTATGTGTGTCTGTCATGTAGGAGTCATTGTGTTGAGGTTTATGTGTGTCTGTCATGTAGGAGTCATTGTGTTGAGATTTGTGTGTGTCTGTCATGTAGGAGTCATTGTGCTGAGGTTTATGTGTGTCTGTCATGTAGGGGTCATTCTGCTGAGGTTTATGTGTGTCTGTCATGTAGGAGTCATTGTGCTGAGGTTTATGTGTGTCTGTCATGTAGGAGTCATTGTGCTGAGGTTTATGTGTGTCTGTCATGTAGGAGTCATTGTGTTGAGGTTTATGTGTGTCTGTCATGTAGGAGTCATTGTGTTGAGATTTGTGTGTGTCTGTCATGTAGGAGTCATTGTGCTGAGGTTTATGTGTGTCTGTCATGTAGGAGTCATTGTGTTGAGGTTTGTGTGTGTCTGTCATGTAGGAGTCATTGTGCTGAGGTTTGTGTGTGTCTGTCATGTAGGAGTCATTCTGCTGAGGTTTATGTGTGTCTGTCATGTAGGAGTCATTGTGCTGAGGTTTATGTGTGTCTGTCATGTAGGAGTCATTGTGCTGAGGTTTATGTGTGTCTGTCATGTAGGAGTCATTGTGCTGAGGTTTATGTGTGTCTGTCATCTAGCAGTCATTGTGCTGAGGTTCGTGTGTGTCTGTCATGTAAGACTCATTGTGCTGAGGTTTATGTGTGTCTGTCATGTAAGACTCATTGTGCTGAGGTTTATGTGTGTCTGTCATGTAGGAGTCATTGTGCTGAGGTTTATGTGTGTCTGTCATGTAGGAGTCATTGTGCTGAGGTTTATGTGTGTCTGTCATGTAGGAGTCATTGTGCTGAGGTTTATGTGTGTCTGTCATGTAGGAGTCATTGTGTTGAGGTTTATGTGTGTCTGTCATGTAGGAGTCATTGTGCTGAGGTTTATGTGTGTCTGTCATGTAGGAGTCATTGTGCTGAGGTTTATGTGTGTCTGTCATGTAGGAGTCATTGCGCTGAGGTTCATGTGTGTCTGTCATGTAGGAGTCATTGTGCTGAAGTTTATGTGTGTCTGTCATGTAGGAGTCATTGTGCTGAGGTTTATGTGTGTCTGTCATGTAGGAGTCATTGTGCTGAGGTTTGTGTGTGTCTGTCATGTAGGAGTCATTGTGCTGAGGTTTATGTGTGTCTGTCATGTAGGAGTCATTGTGCTGAGGTTTGTTTGTGTCTGTCATGTAGGAGTCATTGTGCTGAGGTTTATGTGTGTCTGTCAGACTCTAGCACAGTCACTAAAGCATATTATTGGATACAAGACCTGTGGCACATCATACAGCACACAGTCCGCTCACGGTTCAAGCCCCTCCCACCAACTTTTCATGGTGGCATCCTGCGTGTGCACCTACTTCCTCCCCTCTGGGTGCCCCTTCAAATATTACTTATAGCGCTGCCTCCCAGGGGCCAGCCCACGGCATCAGGAGAGGAGTACTGAGGCAGCACCCTGCTGGCCCCTCCCACTGGCCATGATTGGCCCGCATTGCTTAGAGAAGCACAGAGGTGATGACATCACAGGGTCTAAAAGTTTGTCATGAAAACAAAAAAGTTTTATTAAAAAAAATCTCATTAGTGCAAGGAAGGCAAATGGAAGCAGACAAAACGTTCAATCCCAGACAATCTCAAAGACGTTCGTTCAGCATTTCCTAAATCGGCTTTCATGAACATGAATCTCCGGTGATCCCGCCATGAAGGTCCTCATTTAGGCACTTCCAGCTGTGGGGGTGACAGTGCTTTGTCCCCGTCTCCTCATTGTGTCTCCAGCATTGTTGCCAGAGTTGATCCCATTATTCTTGTGGGTGGCAAATTCAGACTTCCAGTCCCTCTACCACTCCACTTGCAGGCAGGTGCAGTCACCTCTTTCTCCACTAGGTGGCTCTGCTCCAGAATGTAGTGTCTGGTTACAGGAGATCGTGTCATCAGGTGTTAGGCCCCTTTTAGTCAGCGCCCTCCTGTGGTGATGTCATGGGTGAGTCACTGCCCACTTTGGGAGGAGCCCAAGTGCAGTTGGGACATGTGAGCCAAACACCCCACACCTTAACAGATGTCGCCAGCAAGTGGAGGCCCTGGACAGGGCTGGAGGTCGGGGAGGAGTAGACCTTCACCCAGAATGTTTTTTACATTTTTTAAATATTCTTTACATTATTAATAGCCCTGGGGGGGTGGCTTTGGTGAAATATCACGGGTTCTAACAGACCCCTGATGTCTCACTTCTGAAACAGAGAAAGTGATTGAGAACACAAACCTCCAATCCTATCTCTGCTGCCTCAGCTGCTATGGAATGAATGATCAGGAAGCCCTCTATACAGAGGCTTCCTGTTCATTCATAAACTAAAGCATAGTAAACAGGGGGGGGTCAAAGCAACAGATAAAGGGGGTCCTGGATAGGAGAGGGGGTGACTGAAGCAGCGGAGGGGGGCAAATCCATGGAACTGATCCCCCTGTGGCTCCCCTGCAGCAGCTGACAGTCAGCAGAAGGGGGGGGGGGAGCCAGCTGTGCTGCAGGGAAAATGGAACTGCCTGCATCATAAAGCTACCCAGGCCGACTTGTTGAACTTCTGGAGCCCGGGCCCTATACAGGGGGGCTGGTGCTACCCCCTTATCAATGTCTTTGTGCTGGGCTATATATGGCATACCCCGGGGTGGGAGACAAAGCAACAGATAAAGGGAACCCTGGACAGGAGAGGGGGTGATTGAAGTGGTGGAGGGGGAGTCATTCTCTGAAACCAATCCCCCTGTGGCTCCCCTGCAGCAGCTGACAGTCAGCAGGAGTGGGAGGAGGAAGAGAAGCCCGCTGTGCTGCAGGGAAAAGGGAAATGCCTGCATCATTTAGCTGCCCAGGCCCACTCCTGTTGAACTAATGGGGCCCGGGCCCTATACAGGGGGGCTGGTGCTACCCCCTTATCAGCGTATCTGTGCTGGGCTCTACATATGGCATACTCCTGAGGGGGGATATAGCAGCAGATTAGGGGATCCTAGACAGGAGAGGGGGTGGCTGAAGTGACAGAGGGGGAGCCATTCCCTGAAACTGATCCCCCCGTGGCTCCCCTGCAGCAGCTGACAGTCAGCAGGAGGGGGAGGAGAAGAAGCCAGCAGTGCTGCAGGGAAAGGGGAATTGCCTGCACCATAAAGCTGCCTGGGCCCCCCTGTAGTAAACATGAAGTGGGTGAAGGGGGTCAAAGCAGCAGATAAAGGGGACAGGAGAGGGGGAGGTTGAAGTGGTGGAGGGGGACCAAACCTTGGAACCTATCCCCCTGTAGCTCCCCTGCAGCAGCTGACAATCAGCAAGAGGGGGAGGAGGAGAGGCCAGCTGTGCTGCAAGAAAAGGGCTCTGCCTGCACCATAAAGCTGCCCGTGCCCCCCTTGTTGAACTGATGGGGCCCGGGCCTTATACAGGAGGGCCCTTATTAGTGACCCTGACCATAAGGAAACCCATCCTGGGAAATGCCATGCAGCCATCACTGGAGTGCATTTAGATTGGAAACGGTAGCAAATAGTCTGCAGTTGAGCAGCACTGGGATATAATGAAACATGAACTAAAGGGGAAGTCCATATTCATATCACAAAGTTTATAGGAGAGACCAGTTGTGGTGAACATCTACATTAAGCACGAGTTACATCCACGATTTTCTCACTCTTGTACAATTTTCCTGGTATCTCCATGACGGTGATGGGTCAAAGTCCCGGGGACGTCTTGTTCCTGCTTTTCCTTTTGCATATTTTCCCTTTCCTGAACAGCTTGGCCAGCCTGTTGCGGATCTGCTTGGTTTTAATCCCATAGATTAAGGGGTTAATCACGGGAGGGAGTAGAAGGTAGATATTTCCAAACAGGATATGCAGGTTGGGAATCGGACCGTTGGGAACCCGGTGCATCACAGAAAGGCCGATGAGGGGGATGTAGTAAACGAGGACGGCACATATGTGGGCGGCACAGGTACTGATGGCCTTCAGACTGGACTCCTTCACCAGACAAACAGCCTCCTTTATAATCAGCAGGTAGGAGATGGAGATGAACAGCGAGTCAATGCCCATGATGGAGGCGATGACGAACATTCCGTAGATGATGTTCACTCTTATGTCGCCGCAGGCCAACTTCATGACGTCCTGGTGGAGGCAGTAGGAATGAGTCAAGCGATTGCTCCACCAATAGGGCAGCCGCTTGATAATCAGGGGAATGGGGATCATCACCGCCAACCCTCTGGCCAGGTTGACCAGGGAGATCTTCGTAATGTTCTGGTGGGTTAAAATAGCAGTATACCGGAGAGGGTGGCAGATGGCCATGTATCGGTCTACGGCCATGGCCACTAGTATCCCAGACTCCAGGGCGGACAGGAAATGGAGGAAGAACATTTGAGCCAGGCAGGCATCAAAGGAGATGTTCTTGCGGGCAAACCAGACAATGTTCAGCATCTGGGGCATGACGGCGGTGGCGATCAGGAGATCTATCACTGAAAGCATGAAGAGGAAGATGTACATGGGCTCATGAAGTTCCTGCTCCACCCTAATGATATAAATGAGGGTGGCATTCCCGAGGACCGCCATCATATACATCGAGAGGAAGAACAATCCAAACCAGAAATTCAAGTCTTCTAGGTACGGGAGGCCACCGAGGGTGAAATTACTGATATGGCTGCACGTTGAGTTGTTTGTCTCCGTCATGACCTGGATCACAGAAGCTGCATCTTGTCCTGCAACAAGAATGACATAATGCCCATTATGAGGGGTTCCCAACATCCCTGTGCTAATATCCCAGGTCTGTACACCCGCTGTGTCCATTATAAGGGATACCCGCCATCCCAATGCAGAGTTCCCGGGTCTGTACATGTGCCGTTCCCATTATGAGAGGTTCCCACCATCCCTGTGCTGAGTTCCCGGGTCTGTACACCCGCTGTGCCCATTATGAGGGGTTCCTACCATCCCTGTGCTGAGTTCCCGGGTCTGTACACCCGCTGTGCCCATTATGAGGGGTTCCCACCATCCCTGTGCTGAGTTCCTGGGTCTGTACACCCGCTGTGCCCATTATGAGGGGTTCCTACCATCCCTGTGCTGAGTTCCCGGGTCTGTACACCCGCTGTGCCCATTATGAGGGGTTCCTACCATCCCTGTGCTGAGTTCCCGAGTCTGTACACCTACTGTGCCCATTATGAGGGGTTCCCACCATCCCTGTGCAGAGTTCTTGGATGGGTACACCCGCTGTGCCCATTATGAGGGGTTCTCACCATCCCTGTGCTGAGTTTTCGGGTCTGTATACCCGCTGTGCCCATTATGAGGGGTTCTCGCCATCCCTGTGCTGAGTTCCCGGGTCTGTACACCCGCTGTGCCCATTATGAGGGGTTCTCGCCATCCCTGTGCTGAGTTCCCGGGTCTGTACACCCGCTGTGCCCATTATGAGGGGTTCCCACCATCCCTGTGCTGAGTTCCCGGGTCTGTACATCAACTGTGCCCATTATGAGGGGTTCCCACCATCCCTGTGCTGAGTTCCTGGGTCTGTACACCCGCTGTGCCCATTATGAGGGGTTCCCACCATCCCTGTGCTGAGTTCCCGGGTCTGTACACCCGCTGTGCCCATTATGAGGGGTTCCCACCATCCCTGTGCTGAGTTCCCGGGTCTGTACACCCGCTGTGCCCATTATGAGGGGTTCCTACCATCCCTGTGCTGAGTTCCCGAGTCTGTACACCCGCTGTGCCCATTATAAGGGATTCTGACCATCCCTGTGCTGAGTTTTCGGGTCTGTACACCCGCTGTGCCCATTATGAGGGGTTCCCACCATCCCTGTGCTGAGTTCCCGGGTCTGTACACCCGCTGTGCCCATTATGAGGGGTTCCTACCATCCCTGTGCTGAGTTCCCGAGTCTGTACACCTACTGTGCCCATTATGAGGGGTTCCCACCATCCCTGTGCAGAGTTCTTGGATGGGTACACCCGCTGTGCCCATTATGAGGGGTTCTCACCATCCCTGTGCTGAGTTCCTGGGTCTGTACGCCCGCTGTGTCCATTATAAGGGATTCTGACCATCCCTGTGCTGAGTTTTCGGGTCTGTATACCCGCTGTGCCCATTATGAGGGGTTCTCGCCATCCCTGTGCTGAGTTCCCGGGTCTGTACACCCGCTGTGCCCATTATGAGGGGTTCCTACCATCCCTGTGCTGAGTTCCCGAGTCTGTACACCCGCTGTGCCCATTATAAGGGATTCTGACCATCCCTGTGCTGAGTTTTCGGGTCTGTACACCCGCTGTGCCCATTATGAGGGGTTCCCACCATCCCTGTGCTGAGTTCCCGGGTCTGTACACCCGCTGTGCCCATTATGAGGGGTTCCCACCATCCCTGTGCTGAGTTCCCGGGTCTGTACATCAACTGTGCCCATTATGAGGGGTTCCCACCATCCCTGTGCTGAGTTCCCGGGTCTGTACACCCGCTGTGCCCATTATGAGGGGTTCCCACCATCCCTGTGCTGAGTTCCCGGGTCTGTACACCCGCTGTGCCCATTATGAGGGGTTCCCACCATCCCTGTGCTGAGTTCCCGGGTCTGTACACCCGCTGTGCCCATTATGAGGGGTTCCCACCATCCCTGTGCTGAGTTCCTGGGTCTGTACACCCGCTGTGCCCATTATGAGGGGTTCTCACCATCCCTGTGCTGAGTTTTCGGGTCTGTACACCCGCTGTGCCCATTATGAGGGGTTCTCACCATCCCTGTGCTGAGTTCCCGGGTCTGTACACCTGCTGTGCTCATTATGAGGGGTTCTCACCATCCCTGTGCTGAGTTCCCGGGTCTGTACACCCGCTGTGCCCATTATGAGGGGTTCCCACCATCCCTGTGCTGAGTTCCCGGGTCTGTACACCCGCTGTGCCCATTATGAGGGGTTCCCACCATCCCTGTGCTGAGTTCCCGGGTCTGTACACCCGCTGTGCCCATTATGAGGGGTTAATTTTGTTTATTGAAAAATCTTACAAACAACAACTTATATACAATAAAACCATAATAAATAAATAAAACATATTTACAAAATAATTGAATATGATAATACAAAACAAGAACATTATAAATGGTACAAACCAAATTGCGCACAACACAATCCCTACAGGAGAGCCAGACTAAGGAACATCACCGTCACCATGCATGGAGCCTTTCATCAAAAATATATTTCATCTTGAAAATCTAGGGGAGTGAATCAAGAATAGAAAGAAAAGCCGCACACCCCGAGATCAACAGGCAGCAGCTACAGAGTCCTGATATTCCTCCACGCCCTTATCCAGGCCTCCTGCTGCCACCTGCCTTTCTCAAGACCCCGAATCTTCCCAACCTCACCCAGAATGTCCTGCACCACCACTTCGACAGGGAGGATTTTACTCCGTAAGGATACCTGACACCGTGCACTCCACGTGAAATAACGGACTACTAGACTAACTAAAAAAAGTGTTTCCAAATCATAATCCCGACGAGTCTGGAATGCCCTATACACCCACTCTGCATAACTCATATGGGGGAGGAAGGGTATACTCAGAGCCCTCCCAACCCTCTTGTACACCTCTATATTAAAAGGGCATTGAAGTAGAAAGTGATCCATGGACTCCACCACTCCTCCACACTCCACTCTCGGGCAGCCCCGATCACTCATGGAAAGAAATTTCAAGTTCCCCCTCACATATAGTTTTCCATGAAAGGCAAGCCAAGCCTGATCCCTAAACTTCATTGGGATTCTCTCCAAGTTAATCAATCGCAAACCCACCCCCAAAACCAGGCTTGGGCAATCCCTCAAGGCCAGTGGCTCGCAAAAAGCAGAGCTCATGATCCGCTTCTCAAGAAGTTTCCTTGGAAGAGATCTGACTTCTCCTGCTGTTACTTGCCACTGCCGAAGCATTTTCAAGCACGGGGCAACATAAGCCGGGAGCTGTTCATGCTTGACCCTCAGGCTTTTCACTGGCCCACCATTTTCCCAGTCTCGCAGAAAGGGCCTAAACCAGGACTGGAAAATACAAACCCACCCAGGCGGTCTCTCTGCCAACATGTTACCAAGATTGTACTTCACAAACATCAGAGAGAAAAAGACTACAGGGTTGACCATCCCTAGACCACCCTCCCGCCTAGGAAGGTAAGTCACATTCCTTTTGACAAGGTTTATTCTGTTCCCCCATAACAGCTGGAAGAAACAACTATAGATCCTGGTATAGAGAGAAACTGGCAAAATGCAAACAAAACTGACATACAGAAAAATCGGAATCAGGTAAGTCTTGATCAGATCAACCTTTTCCCTCAAGGAAAGCTGCCAACCTTTCCAGCTTGCCACCTTGGCATCGGCATTCTCCAGCCTGTTCACCCAATTTGCATGACCATAGTCACCTGGGCCGAATTCAATGCCTAGAAGTCGAATTTTTTGTTGTGGCTCCGGGAAGTCATCCGGGAGAACAAAGCTCTCACCTTCCACACCCATCCAGAAAGCTTCACACTTGTCCTGGTTGACCTTTGAACCTGATGCCTCTGTATACTGCCCTATCACTAAGACCACCTCCTGCGCCTCCGCCGTCCCAGAGATAAAAACAGAAACATCATCAGCATAGGCCACAACCTTCAAAGGAGGCTCACCAGCGATGCCCAAAGGTACCCCACACAAAGGTCCACTCTCTAGCCTTCTAATGAAGGGGTCGATTGCAAACACATATAGCAGAGGACTCAATGGACACCCCTGACGCACACCCGAGCCGACCGCAAAGGGCTGCCCGACCCAACCATTAACCAGAGGAAAGCTTTTAGCCCCTTTGTACAAAATCTTAAGCTAATCAATGAAACCCCCCTCCAGGCCATATTTGTCAAGAAGGAGCCACAAGTACTCATGATTAACCCGATCAAAGCCCTTAGCCTGATCCAATGTCAGCAAAAATTTACCCCAACCAGCAGCCCTACAACGACAGGCCTCCCGGACAGCTAACACCGCTGAGAAAGTGCTTCTACCTTGGACCGAACAGTGCTGCTGGCGGGATAACAAACTGCCTGCAACTGGTGATAATCGCCAGAAGAAAATCTTTGCCAGTATCTTCCTATCGACATTAAGAAGGCTAATGGGGCGCCAATACCCAATCATCGAAGGATCTTTACCCTTTGACAGAAGGATCACTGCAGATTGCCTCATGGAGGGAGGGAGAGAACCATCATTCAAACAGCCATTAAAAACCTCTGCAAGGTAGGGAGCCAGGATCGTCTTAAAACATTTATAGAACTCGGCTGTCAGACCATCTGGCCCTGGCGTTTTCTTGATGGCTAGTTTATCAATAGCCTGGATTACCTCATCTGCAGTGATTTCATCTGTCAAATTCATCAAAGGAACATTACTTTCCAGTCCTGGTGTAGAGTCCAAAAAACCTAACATCCTTGTCCGATCAAGGTTCCTTCCTCCCAGGAGATCGGCATAGTATGACCTGACAACCTCCAGAATCCCTGACCTAGACTTCGTCAGAGAGCCGTACTGTCCCTCAGGCTATTGACCGTCTTAACTGCTAGCTCTGTTTACAGTTCTGGTAAGGGTCAGGCGAATGGTATTTCCCATAATCCCTCTCCTGAACCAAAGAGGCGTGCCGGTCATATTGATGTCTCCTAAGGAGGAGCTTCACCTCAGAGATCGCCCCAGAATCTCCTCCATTCGAAACAAGGCGGTCAAGTTTCCTCCGCAAACGCTGGTAGGTGATATACTTATCTTGCTGCTTCTTTCTTCCTATGGCCTTGAAAAGCCCAACAGTCCGCTGTTTAACAAGCTCCCACCATTCTGACCTGCTGTTGCAAAAGTCTAGGATCGTTACCTGTGCTTGAAAAAAATCCTCAAAGGATTGTCTTACTCTCTCGTCTTCCAGGAGGGCCGAATTCAATCTCCAGATACCCCTCCCCCTAGGTGGCATGTCTGGGGCATTCAGAGTCACAGATAGAATACAGTGATCAGAAAACTACACTGCCCGACACACAGGTGCTGAAAAAGCGGAGTCTCCCTTTAAAAAAAAACCTATCTATCCTACTCTGACTACTACCTCGCTGAAAAGTGAACCCCGTGCTGTCTGGGCAGCTCTTAATGTGCGCATCTACCAGACCTGCTTCCCTAACTATCACATTGAGAAAAAGGGTGTCATAGCCCAGCTTATCTCTGAAACCTCTCCTGTCTTTAGACCTAGTAATGGTGTTGAAATCACCTCCAAAGATAACCTGCTGGGCCGTAAAAATAAAAGGCTTAATCTTTGTAAAGAGGCATTTCCTGTCCCACTTTATCTGGGGACCATAGATGTTAATCAGGCGCAAGTCCTGCCCCTTCATAGAGATGTCTAAGACCATGCATCTCCCTATCTCTACCTCAATTACCCGCCGGCACGTTACCATACCAGAAAAAAGGACTGCTACTCCGCTGTAAGGCTCGGCCGCAAGAGACCAAAATGAGGGCCCACGTCTCCACTCCTTCTTTGCCAGATGTATATCGGCCAGACTACTCAGATGGGTTTCTTGCAAAAACAAAATGTCAGCATCAAACTCGCTGAGCAAAAATAAGGCCATATGACGAGCACTTACTGATCTTAAGCTGGCAACATTAATGGTTGCCACTTTTAACGGCGTGGGAACTGCCATTAGGGTAGTTGAGGCAGCCGTTTCTTAGCCTGACTACTCCCTCTTCCTGGAGAACCAGCGCGCTTTGTTGCACCCTGGCACTCATCATCCATGGAGGATGCAGAACTGAATGAGTCCCATTCATCCTCATCATCATCATCAGACAGGACCTTAAACTTATTTTCTAAAGGCAAAAATTTAGGATTTAAGGTAACTGAACCCCCTTTTTTTCTTCTTTTGCCCCTCCTCCTCCTATCCTCCAACCACTCCATATCATCCTTAGACAAACCAGACTCAACAGCCTCCCCACCCCTATCCTCCCCTTCCCCCCCCCCCACTCCCCCTTCCCTTATCTACCACCAGGCCAGCTTCTCCACCATCCTCCCCACTCCTCTGCACCCCACGATCCTCAATAGAAACCCTGCAGCGTCGGGGGAGGGGGGTTGGCACCACACCTGATGCACCTGCCTCAGCACCTCTTGCTGCCTCTGTAATTTTAGAAGACACAGATACAGAAGGATTGGACACATTTTTGGCAACTGATACCTTACCTACAGAAGACATGGGCACACTAGGTAAACGCACAGACTGGGGAGACACAGACACATTAGGTATTGGCACAGATTGGGGCACCACAGATTGGGGAGACACATTAGGTATTGGCACAGACTGGGGCACCACAGATTGGGGAGACACATTAGGTATTGGCACAGACTGGGGCACCACAGATTGGGAAGACACATTAGGTATTGGCACAGACTGGGGCACCACAGACTGGGGAGACACATTAGGTATTGGCACAGACTCCAATGGACTCACAGGCACCCCAGCTGCTGAGCTCCGAGCATCCTCCATGTCCATGCGGAAGAACTCTCTCATGAGCTCAGGATTGTTGTGCATTGCCTCAGGACACTGACTGTAAGGATGTCCCACCGCATTGCACAGATTGCACCTGATATTATTACAATCCTTCACCAAATGTCCTATACCCTGACACAGAGAGCACTTCATCACTGGACAGGAGGATGCGAGATGTCCTTTATCACCACAATTATTGCAGAGCTTAGGCTGGCCTGGAGAGAAGATGGTCAGCCTGTCCCTCCCCAGAAAAGCTGAGGATGGCAGATGCTGGACGACATTATCAACAACCTTTAATTTTAGCTGCACAGACCATCCCCCCGTCCATATTCCCCGATCATCTACAATCTTTTTTAGGGGGCTCAGGACGTCTCCATACCTCCTCAACCACACAGATAAATCCCCTTGCAGTATGGATTCATTGTGGGCCAAAATTGTGACCATTTTAATGAGGGGCTGGCGTGAAACAAGCTTTGGGATGAGCCCTTTCCAGTCCGGCAGGCCCCTACACACGTGCTCATACTTCTCCCAAAATATGTCCAAAGACTCCGGACGGATAAAGCACAAATCATATTCATAGGAACCTGCCGGACTGATCAGGGTGAAGATGTCTGTGGGTGTAAACCCCATCTGTAGAATCTTCCTCCTTTTAAACATGGAGGAAGATAAAACGTTTTCATGCTCCTTCCCTGCTTGCTCCCCCTTCCCAGATCCTGTAGCAGCAACACCAGCATAAGTTTTTCTTACACCAGCAGCATTTGCAGTCTTGTCCTTAGACACAATCACACCTGCTGGCAGAGAGTCTGAATCAGCTGGGATAGCAGTCTTCTGATTTGCAAAGGCAGGACCCTCCCCCTCTCCCTCCTCTGAACACACAGTTTTTTTCTTGGGATCAATCACAGTCATGGTTGCTGCAGACTCCTGGAAAGTTGTAGCACTACTGCACCCAGCATCTCCTCCACCATTCACAGGAACAGCCGCTGTGCCTGGTCCAGGCAAAGTCTCTATATTGTCCATGGACCTCTCTGCAGACTGAAGCTGACAGTTATTAGCAGATGTTATTGCATGTTGTACATTGTCTATGGGTCTGGGCTGACTGCCTGCAGCACTACAACCCTCAGCAAGCACATTGTCATTAAAGTTCACATCATCATCCTGCACACACACACTGTACCTGCACCTTGTCTCTCCACAGGTCTTTCTTCCACAGGGCTAGGAACGGCGTCCATCTTTTCCTCACCATCCTGGGAAGCCACACCTGGAGTGGATTCAAGTTTATTGATGAAATCCAGCATGGCAGAACCTTCAACCTCCTGCTCAGATGTTCCACATTGCTGGGGAGTGAAAGGGACAGAGGCCTCCACCACTGAGGACTCAGCAGATGTCTGAGGTGTTGAAGAGCTGAGCTCATCATCCGGGCCCACTTTCTCACTCTCTGCTGTCTGTACCGGCATCTCCTCACTGGTCTCCTCACCCTCCATGCAGGAAGCGGCTCCTCTTCTCATTTGGCTGAATCTTTCTTCATTCTTATATTTTTCTTTAAATGCTCCACTATTCTCCTTCAGAGAACTCACCAGTTCTTTCTGCTTCCGCAGAGCTTGTTCCAGGTCTTTCAGCTCAGGCCTCAGAGCCGGTCTTTTCTTGCTGAACACTTTGGCACAAATCTGCTTTTTCTTTTTAAATTCATTTTTCAAAGCTACCAACTTCTCCTCTTCCTTCTCAATCCGCTTCAGCGTTTCAATAACCCTCCGTCTAAAGGCAGACAGGGACTCATCTTTCCTTGGGCCAGGCCCAGTGTCGTCCACAGGCTGAGGCCTATCCAGGGGGCCTCCACCAGGGTCCTCCCCAGGATCCTGCATCACTCCTGGGGCAGAGGAGCAACTCTAGTCCCTGGTCTCTGGAAGCACAGGAGCAAAGGAACTAGCAACCTCACACCTCGCTGTCAGGGAGCGGAATGGCAGTTTCCCGCCATCCCTGTGCTGAGTTCCCGGGTCTGTACACCCGCTGTGCCCATTATGAGGGGTTCTCACCATCCCTGTGCTGAGTTCCCAGGTCTGTACACCTGCTGTGCCCATTATGAGGGGTTCCCACCATCCCTGTGCTGAGTTCCTGAGTCTGTACACCCGCTGTGCCCATTATGAGGAGTTCCCACCATCCCTATGCTGAGTTCCCGGGTCTGTACACCCGCTGTGCCCATTATGAGGGGTTCCCACCATCCCTGTGCTGAGTTCCCAGGTCTGTACACCCGCTGTGCCCATTATGAGGGGTTCCCACCATCCCTGTGCTGAGTTCCTGGGTCTGTATGCCCGCTGTGCCCATTATAAGGGGTTCCCACCATCCCTAAGCAGAGTTCCTGGGTCTGTACACCCACTGTGCCCATTATGAGGGGTTTCTACCATCCCTGTGCTGAGTTTTTGGGTCTGTAACCCTACTGTGCCCATTATGCCCACCATTCCTATGCAGAGTTCTTGGATCGGTACACCTGCTGTGCCCATTATGAGGGGTTCCCACCATCCCTGTGCCAAGTTTCCAGGTCTGTACACCCCCTGTGCCCATTATGAGGGGTTCCCACCATCCCTGTGCCGAGTTCCCCCTGAATTCTTTTTCTCATGAAGAATGTTCTGACCTCCTGACTGTCCCTGTTCCAGCTCTCCTCTATAGGCATCTCATTGGAACACACAGCCAGCTTGAGGTCATAGGAACAAAACCTTCCACCAATATCCATTCACTGATATTTGTTGGGTAAAAATACAAAGATAGGTTGGCACCTAATCTCTTAAATCCCCCTACCATCAAAAAGGGATTCTTTGAAAACTTAACCGGTTTCTACCAATGCAGAAGATGCCGGATCTGCTCATTTAATGGCTGAACTTTTGTTTCATCTAGCACGTCTCGTGAGCATACCATAGAGCCCTTCATCACGTGCTCTACAGAGGGGGTCGTCTATTTACTTCAATGTCCGTGTGGACTCCAATATGTTGGAAAACGACCGCTCTCTGTTCGCCTAAACGAGCATATTACCAACATTAAAAATGGTTTCCTCAAACATTCTGTATCCAAGCATTACCCTTTGTTTCATAACAAGGAAACAATATTTTTAGGTATTGATAAGTACCGCCCACAATGGAGGGGTAGTTCCCTCGTTAGGAGCATATCGAAGCTTGAAATGTCATGGATCCACAGGTTGAAATGTTATGCCCCCTTTGGCCTTAACATCGACGTGGATGTAATTTACTTTATAGACAACTCTTAAACGAACGAATTAAAGTTTTTTCGATGCTTATGGATTTTTAATTTTTAATTTATTTTATTTTTGCTTATTTTATTTTTATATTATTAATTCATTTTAGCTAATATTGTTTATGTAAACTGGATGTGAGTTGATGATTGGGACACTTCTATTTAGTAGTCCCTTCCACAGTTTTTTGATTCACCGGGCACCACTAAGATGACCTATTTATCTCTACCCACATCCATTATATATTTATTTAATATTTATCCATTTTTATTCACAGTTCTTAGAAATTGTAGAATATTATTTGTATATTTGTTTATGCAGCTTTTGAATTTGTTTGAGATCCCCATGTTAAGCTATGGATGTTCTTGTCTATCTATCCCCCTGATGACCACAATCATCATTTGATATTTTATCTATATTAGTGTCCCGGATTCAAGTATTTTGTTGATTGTGTCCATAATTTAAATTCACTTCAACAAATATTTTCTACCCCTGCAGTGTATCTTTAGGTGCTGTTATCTTTTGGTAATTCACTGCGGGTTTATTTTTGCTCTTATCTTTCTTGCCATTATTTTTGCCATATTGCAATATTGCGGACTAGGCATCACCAGCCCGCCATGTTAAATTTAATTGTGTCTCTATCCTCAGCTCAGATCGAGGTGTTGTATTGTTGTGTATTTAAACGTGATGCGTCAGTGCGTCGCCCGTGCCCCAGACGACGTCATCCTATGACGAAACGCGTGTCGGGTGGACAGGATGCGCTGACGTCATTGCGTTTGGTCCTCTGAGCTGTGTATCCCGGATCCCCTGGGACAAGGCCATGGCTGGGTGCTTAGCCGAAAGCTGTTTGTTGCTTGCCTTCTGGTAAGCGTGCATTTCTCACGGTGATCAGCACTTATTGGTGACGGAAGATTGCACATATATATCACTATATCTTAGTTGATAATTTGGACTTTGATATCTGATTTTTCATTAAGTCTCACATCCACCTTTGATACTTTGCCATCACATCCTTTTGGACTTTTATTCATTTAAGTATCCAATTTGTGTTGTCATTTATACATATTTTTTTCACATTCATGTATATATATATTCAATTTATTCAGCACTGGTCCACCACTAGTGGTTTCACCGTCATCGCACCTATCTCCTCCTTTTTTTGATGTTATATGTGTGTATACCATATATTAGCTGCTGCTTTATGTTCACCTTTAGTTTTAATCAATTCTGTCAGGAGCGCGGCATTTTCCTTTTTCCATTAAAAATACAGGAGCGCTGCAAATACCATCATCCACATAGCAGGGAAAACTTCATCCACCCACTCACCCATTCCATCCCCCCATCCTTCATCCATCCATACATAGACCCAACCACCCACTCACCCATTCCATCCCTCCATCCACCCATAGACCCAACTACGCACTCACCCATTCCATCCCCCATCCTTCATCCATCCATAGACCCAACCACCCACTCACCCATTCCATCCCCCATCCTTCATCCATAGACACAACCCCCCACTCACCCATTCCATCCCACCATCCACCCATAGACCCAACCACCCACTCATCAATTCCATCCCTCCATCTATAGACCCAACCACCCACTCACCCACTCCATCCCCCCATCCTCCATCCATCCATAGACCCAACCACCCACTCACCCATTACCATCCCTCCATCCATCCATCCATAGACCCAACCACCCACTCACCCATTCCATCCATCCATCCATAGACCCAACCACCCACTTATCCATTCCATCCCTCCATCCATAGACCCAAACCACCCACTCACCCATTCCATCCATCCATCCATAGACCCAACCCCCCACTCACCCATTCCATCTCTTCATCCTTCATTCATCCATAGACCCAACCACCCACTCCCCTATTCCATCCCCCCATCCTTCATCCATCCATAGACCCAACCGCCCACTCACCCATTCCATCCCTCCATCCATCGACCCAACCACCCACTCACCCATTCCATCCCCCCATGCTTCATCCATAGACCCAACCACCCACTCACCCATTACCATCCCCCCATCCATCCATAGACCCAAACCACCCACTCACCCATTCCATTCCTCCATCCTTAATTCATCCATAGACCCAACCACCCACTCATCCATTCCATCCACCAATCCTTCATCCATCCATAGACCCAACCACCCACTCACCCATTACCATCCCCCCATCCATCCATCCATAGACCCAAACCACCCACTCACCCATTCCATTCCTCCTTAGGATAGGGACGATTGTAGACACGCACCCATACTCACTCAGGTTGGACTGGTGTCTTTATTCAACCTTACTAACTATGTAACTATCCTTCACACATCCATAGATCCAACCACTCACTCACCCATTCCATCCATCCATCGACCCAACCACCCACTCATCCATTCCATCCCTCCATCCATAGACCCAACCACCCGCTCACCCATTGCATCCCTCCATCCTTCATCCATTCATAGATCAAGCCACCTAATCACCCATTCCATCCCTCCATCTTTCATCCATCCATAGACCCAACCACCCACTCACCCATTCCATCCCTCCATCCTTCACCCACCCGTAGCTCCAACCACTCGCTCACCCATTCCATCCATCCATCGACCCAACCACCCACTCATCCATTCCATCCCTCTATCCTTCACCCATCCATCCATAGACCCAACCAACCACTTACTCATTCCATCCCTCCATCCACCCATAGATCCAACTACCCACTCACCCATTCCATCCCCCCATCCTTCATCCATCCATAGACCCAACCACCCACTCACCCATTCCATCCCCACATCCTTCATCCATAGACACAACCCCCCACTCACCCATTCCATCCATCCTTCATCCAGCCATAGACCCAACCACCCACTCACCCATTCCATCCCTCCATCCACTCATAGACCCAACCACCCACTCATCAATTCCATCCCTCCATCCATAGACTCAACCACCCACTCACCCACTCCATCCCCCCATCCTCCATCCATCAATAGACCCAACCACCCACTCACCCATTCCATCCCTCCATCCATCCATCCATAGACCCAACCACCCACTTATCCATTCCATCCCTCCATCCATAGACCCAACCACCCACTCACCCATTCCATCCATCCATCCATCCATAGACCCAACCCCCCACTCACCCATTCCATCTCTTCATCCTTCATTCATCCATAGACCCAACCACCCACTCACCCATTCCATCCCTCCATCCTTCACCCACCCATAGACCCAACCACCCACTCCCCTATTCCATCCCCCCATCCTTCATCCATCCATAGACCCAACCACCCACTCACCCATTCCATCCCTCCATCCATCGACCCAACCACCCACTTACCCATTCCATCCCCCCATCCTTCATCCATAGACCAAACCACCCACTCACCCATACCATTCCCCCATCCTTCATCCATCCATAGACCCAACCACCCACTCACCCATTACCATCCCCCCATCCATCCATCCATAGACCCAAACCACCCACTCACCCATTCCATTCCTCCATCCTTCATTCATCCATAGACCCAACCACCCACTCACCCATTCCATCCCTCCATCCATCCATAGACCCAACCACCCACTCATCCATTCCATCCCCCAATCATTCATCCATCCATAGACCCAACCACCCACTCACCCATTCCATTCCTCCTTAGGATAGGGACGATTGTAGACACGCACCCATACTCACTCAGGTTGGACTGGTGTCTTTATTCAACCTTACTAACTATGTAACTATCCTTCACCCATCCATAGATCCAACCACTCACTCACCCATTCCATCCATCCATCGACCCAACCACCCACTCATCCATTCCATCCCTCCATCCATAGACCCAACCACCCGCTCACCCATTGCATCCCTCCATCCTTCATCCATTCATAGATCAAACCACCTAATCACCCATTCCATCCCTCCATCCTTCATCAATCCATAGATCAAACCACCTACTCACCCATTCCATCCATCCATCCTTTTACCATCCATAGACCCAACCACTCACTCACCCATTCCACCCCTCCATCCTTTTACCATCCATAGACCCAACCACCCACTCACCCATTCCATTCCTCCATCCTTCATTCATCCATAGACCCAACCACCCACTCACCCATTCCATCCCCCCATCCTTCATTCATCCATAGACCCAACCACCCACTCACCCATTCCATTCCTCCATCCTTCATTCATCCATAGACCCAACCACCCACTCACCCATTCCATCCCTCCATCCATCCATAGACCCAACCACCCACTCATCCATTCCATCCCCCAATCATTCATCCATCCATAGACCCAACCACCCACTCACCCATTACCATCCCCCCATCCATCCATCCATAGACCCAAACCACCCACTCACCCATTCCATTCCTCCTTAGGATAGGGACGATTGTAGACACGCACCCATACTCACTCAGGTTGGACTGGTGTCTTTATTCAACCTTACTAACTATGTAACTATCCTTCACCCATCCATAGATCCAACCACTCACTCACCCATTCCATCCATCCATCGACCCAACCACCCACTCACCCATTCCATCCCTCCATCCATAGACCCAACCACCCGCTCACCCATTGCATCCCTCCATCCTTCATCCATTCATAGATCAAACCACCTAATCACCCATTCCATCCCTCCATCCTTCATCAATCCATAGATCAAACCACCTACTCACCCACTCCATCCCCCCATCCTCCATCCATCCATAGACCCAACCACCCACTCACCCATTACCATCCCTCCATCCATCCATCCATAGACCCAACCACCCACTCACCCATTCCATCCCTCCATCCATCCATCCATAGACCCAACCACCCACTTATCCATTCCATCCCTCCATCCATAGACCCAAACCACCCACTCACCCATTCCATCCATCCATCCATAGACCCAACCCCCCACTCACCCATTCCATCTCTTCATCCTTCATTCATCCATAGACCCAACCACCCACTCCCCTATTCCATCCCCCCATCCTTCATCCATCCATAGACCCAACCGCCCACTCACCCATTCCATCCCTCCATCCATCGACCCAACCACCCACTCACCCATTCCATCCCCCCATGCTTCATCCATAGACCCAACCACCCACTCACCCATTACCATCCCCCCATCCATCCATAGACCCAAACCACCCACTCACCCATTCCATTCCTCCATCCTTCATTCATCCATAGACCCAACCACCCACTCATCCATTCCATCCCCCAATCCTTCATCCATCCATAGACCCAACCACCCACTCACCCATTACCATCCCCCCATCCATCCATCCATAGACCCAAACCACCCACTCACCCATTCCATTCCTCCTTAGGATAGGGACGATTGTAGACACGCACCCATACTCACTCAGGTTGGACTGGTGTCTTTATTCAACCTTACTAACTATGTAACTATCCTTCACACATCCATAGATCCAACCACTCACTCACCCATTCCATCCATCCATCGACCCAACCACCCACTCATCCATTCCATCCCTCCATCCATAGACCCAACAACCCGCTCACCCATTGCATCCCTCCATCCTTCATCCATTCATAGATCAAGCCACCTAATCACCCATTCCATCCCTCCATCTTTCATCCATCCATAGACCCAACCACCCACTCACCCATTCCATCCCTCCATCCTTCACCCACCCGTAGCTCCAACCACTCGCTCACCCATTCCATCCATCCATCGACCCAACCACCCACTCATCCATTCCATCCCTCTATCCTTCACCCATCCATCCATAGACCCAACCAACCACTCACTCATTCCATCCCTCCATCCACCCATAGACCCAACTACCCACTCACCCATTCCATCCCCCCATCCTTCATCCATCCATAGACCCAACCACCCACTCACCCATTCCATCCCCACATCCTTCATCCATAGACACAACCCCCCACTCACCCATTCCATCCATCCTTCATCCAGCCATAGACCCAACCACCCACTCACCCATTCCATCCCTCCATCCACTCATAGACCCAACCACCCACTCATCAATTCCATCCCTCCATCCATAGACTCAACCACCCACTCACCCACTCCATCCCCCCATCCTCCATCCATCAATAGACCCAACCACCCACTCACCCATTCCATCCCTCCATCCATCCATCCATAGACCCAACCACCCACTTATCCATTCCATCCCTCCATCCATAGACCCAACCACCCACTCACCCATTCCATCCATCCATCCATCCATAGACCCAACCCCCCACTCACCCATTCCATCTCTTCATCCTTCATTCATCCATAGACCCAACCACCCACTCACCCATTCCATCCCTCCATCCTTCACCCACCCATAGACCCAACCACCCACTCCCCTATTCCATCCCCCCATCCTTCATCCATCCATAGACCCAACCACCCACTCACCCATTCCATCCCTCCATCCATCGACCCAACCACCCACTTACCCATTCCATCCCCCCATCCTTCATCCATAGACCAAACCACCCACTCACCCATACCATTCCCCCATCCTTCATCCATCCATAGACCCAACCAACCACCCACTCACCCATTACCATCCCCCCATCCATCCATCCATAGACCCAAACCACCCACTCACCCATTCCATTCCTCCATCCTTCATTCATCCATAGACCCAACCACCCACTCACCCATTCCATCCCTCCATCCATCCATAGACCCAACCACCCACTCATCCATTCCATCCCCCAATCATTCATCCATCCATAGACCCAACCACCCACTCACCCATTACCATCCCCCCATCCATCCATCCATAGACCCAAACCACCCACTCACCCATTCCATTCCTCCTTAGGATAGGGACGATTGTAGACACGCACCCATACTCACTCAGGTTGGACTGGTGTCTTTATTCAACCTTACTAACTATGTAACTATCCTTCACCCATCCATAGATCCAACCACTCACTCACCCATTCCATCCATCCATCGACCCAACCACCCACTCATCCATTCCATCCCTCCATCCATAGACCCAACCACCCGCTCACCCATTGCATCCCTCCATCCTTCATCCATTCATAGATCAAACCACCTAATCACCCATTCCATCCCTCCATCCTTCATCAATCCATAGATCAAACCACCTACTCACCCATTCCATCCATCCATCCTTTTACCATCCATAGACCCAACCACTCACTCACCCATTCCACCCCTCCATCCTTTTACCATCCATAGACCCAACCACCCACTCACCCATTCCATTCCTCCATCCTTCATTCATCCATAGACCCAACCACCCACTCACCCATTCCATCCCTCCATCCATCCATAGACCCAACCACCCACTCATCCATTCCATCCCCCAATCATTCATCCATCCATAGACCCAACCACCCACTCACCCATTACCATCCCCCCATCCATCCATCCATAGACCCAAACCACCCACTCACCCATTCCATTCCTCCTTAGGATAGGGACGATTGTAGACACGCACCCATACTCACTCAGGTTGGACTGGTGTCTTTATTCAACCTTACTAACTATGTAACTATCCTTCACCCATCCATAGATCCAACCACTCACTCACCCATTCCATCCATCCATCGACCCAACCACCCACTCATCCATTCCATCCCTCCATCCATAGACCCAACCACCCGCTCACCCATTGCATCCCTCCATCCTTCATCCATTCATAGATCAAACCACCTAATCACCCATTCCATCCCTCCATCCTTCATCAATCCATAGATCAAACCACCTACTCACCCATTCCACCCCTCCATCCTTTTACCATCCATAGACCCAACCACTCACTCACCCATTACACCCCTCCATCCTTTTACCATCCATAGACCCAACCACCCACTCACCCATTCCATCCATCCATCTATCCATTTATCCATCTTTCCATCAGTCCATTCACCTGCTCACCTATCTGTCCATATTTCAATCTGTACCTGCCAACCAGCCATTCACCCATTCAACTGTCCATTAATTAATCCACTTACTCACCCATCCATCCATCTGTCCATCCATTCATCCATCCACCTACTCAATGATCCAAGCACCCATCCGCCCAACCAGCTACACACTCCATCCATCCATCCATCCACACACGCACTCATCACCCCATCCATCCATCTGTTCATATGTACATCCACCTTCTTACCCACCAAACCGCCCACTGACCCATTCCATCCCTCCATCCACCTATTCATCCATGCATGCACCCACTCAATCATCCTACCACCCACTCACCTTCTCAACCACTCACACATTTCATCCATCCACCCATCCATCCATCTGTCCAGCAGTCCATCAGTTAATCCACCTACTCACCCAAACATCCATCTGTCTGTCCGTCTATCCGTCCGTATACCCAGCTACCCCCTCACTCATTTTAAGAAAACAAACATTGCAAGAACCTGAAGAGACGTCAGCCCGGCTGCCATGACCCCTCCCGCTACCAAATGCTGCTCAATGTGTCGGTGAACCGAGTTAAACCCTTTCTTATTTATAGACTTGAAATAAGCAATAAGGTGTTCAGACTTCACTGGCTGCATGCTTGCCATAAAGAAGTCAAGGGAAAATCCTAGAGCTGGAGATAACCAGGTAACCTGCATTTTCTGATTGAGGTCAACAGTCTTCAGATCCTAAGTCATTAAGCCTTACCTCTGTACAAACTGCAGGATCCTTTCCTCCTAAGTCCGGGACACAAGGTGTTCCATCCTCCAGAGTACAGCCAGGTCGGGGGATTCATAGAGGAAGGTCCAGCCAGGGATACAATCCATCGATGGACATCCTATGGACAGCTCCGGACGCTGCGGGGAGAAGTGGACCCTCTGATGATGAGGAACATCTGAAGATCCTAGAGGAAGTCCTGGTAGTGGCAGTCATGGGGACAATCAAGAAAAGAGGAAGTCACTGTTACTGGTAATCATATAAACATCATACGGAAATATTTTCCTATCACAGGAGCTGACACTCGGCCAAGTCCAGATCACACAGTGACAGATATATGACATATCGCTGTACGTTCTCTTCCTGTACTTAAAAACTGGGAAAGCTATAAATGGAAAGTCTCATCTCCAACGTGCTATTCCGAGAGAGTCCTAATTCACTCGTCGTCACTCCGGGTTTATAGAAGGGACTGAATTGTGTAAACACGACTGGAAGGCGAGAGCTCTGAGCTCTGATCTACATCGAACGTCCTCATCAGAGGAACCAACAGGACAAGCCTCCTCCCAGGAGTTCTGAGTTCATGGCAGAAGATTCTGTATTAGAGCCGAACTCCAGGCAAACAGCTAAATACACAAATCACATTCATATATAGGAGCCTCCTAAAGAATTTGTACTTCTGTCTATCCAGTCCTGATATTTACACAGCTCTGTCACACAGTATGGCCCTGAGTGGTAGGGAAGGAGACCTGATTTTTCTCTTATGCAGTTCAGTAATACTCACAGATCTTTTCCCTCCCCCAGACTTCTACTAGATAGTGAAAAGAGAACCAGTGTAACATTGTTTATAAACATTGATCAGATAGGAGACAGAGAGATACAAAGTAACATTGTTTATAAACATTGATCAGACAGGAGATAGAGAGATACAAAGTAACATTGTTTATAAACATTGATCAGACGGGAGATAGAGAGATACAAAGTAACATTGTTTATAAACATTGATCAGACAAGAGATAGAGAGATACAAAGTAACATTGTTTATAAACATTGATCAGAAGGAAGATGGAGAGATACAAAGTAACATTGTTTATAAACATTGATCAGACGGGAGATAGAGAGATACAAAGTAACATTGTTTATAAACATTGATCAGACGGGAGATGGAGAGATACAAAGTAACATTGTTTATAAACATTGATCAGACGGGAGATAGAGAGATACAAAGTAACATTGTTATCTGTGTCAAGTACATTTTCTCACCTTTGTAAATGATCTCCTCTCACCTGTATTAGTTATCTCAGCACAGTCTCTCCTCTGTCCTGCTCTTCTCACCCGTGTCAGTTATCTCCTCTCACCCGTGTCAGTTATCTCCTCTCACCCGTGTCAGTTATCTCCTCTCACCTGTGTCAGTTATCTCCTCTCACCTGTGTCAGTTATCTCCTCTCCCCTGTGTCAGTTATCTCCTCTCACCTGTGTCAGTTATCTCCTCTCACCTGTGTCAGTTATCTCCTCTCGCCTGTGTCAGTTATCTCCTCTCGCCTGTGTCAGTTATCTCCCCTCACCTGTGTCAGGTATCTCCTCTCACCTGTGTCAGTTATCTCCTCTCACCTGTGTCAGTTATCTCCTCTCGCCTGTGTCAGTTATCTCCTCTCCCCTGTGTCAGTTATCTCCTCTCGCCTGTGTCAGTTATCTCCTCTCACCTGTGTCAGTTATCTCCTCTCACCTGTGTCAGTTATCTCCTCTCACCTGTGTCAGTTATCTCCTCTCGCCTGTGTCAGTTATCTCCCCTCACCTGTGTCAGGTATCTCCCCTCACCTGTGTCAGTTATCTCCTCTCACCTGTGTCAGTTATCTCCCATCACCTGTGTCAGGTATCTCCCCTCACCTGTGTCAGTTATCTCCTCTCACCTGTGTCAGTTATCTCCTCTCACCTGTGTCAGGTATCCCCTCTCACCTGTGTCAGTTATCTCCTCTCACCTGTGTCAGTTATCTCCTCTCACCTGTGTCAGTTATCTCCTCTCACATGTGTCAGTTATCTCCTCTCACATGTGTCAGTTATCTCCTCTCACCTGTGTCAGTTATCTCCTCTCACCTGTGTCAGTTATCTCCTCTCACATGTGTCAGTTATCTCCTCTCACATGTGTCAGTTATCTCCTCTCACATGTGTCAGTTATCTCCTCTCACCTGTGTCAGTTATCTCCTCTCACCTGTGTCAGTTATCTCCTCTCACATGTGTCAGTTATCTCCTCTCACATGTGTCAGTTATCTCCTCTCACCTGTGTCAGTTATCTCCTCTCGCCTGTGTCAGTTATCTCCTCTCCCCTGTGTCAGTTATCTCCTCTCGCCTGTGTCAGTTATCTCCTCTCACCTGTGTCAGTTATCCCCTCTCACCTGTGTCAGTTATCTCCTCTCACCTGTGTCAGTTATCTCCTCTCACCTGTGTCAGTTATCTCCTCTCACCTGCGTCAGTTATCTCCTCTCACCTGTGTCAGTTATCTCCTCTCACCTGTGTCAGTTATCTCCTCTCGCCTGTGTCAGTTATCTCCTCTCGCCTGTGTCAGTTATCTCCTCTCACCTGTGTCAGTTATCTCCTCTCGCCTGTGTCAGTTATCTCCTCTCGCCTGTGTCAGTTATCTCCTCTCACCTGTGTCAGTTATCTCCTCTCACCTGTGTCAATTATCTCCTCTCACCTGTGTCAGTTATCTCCCCTCGCCTGTGTCAGTTATCTCCTCTCACCTGCGTCAGTTATCTCCTCTCACCTGTGTCAGTTATCTCCTCTCACCTGTGTCAGTTATCTCCTCTCACCTGTGTCAGGTATCTCAGTGTAGTCTCTCCTCTGTCTGTCTCTCCGGTAGGTGTGGGATCTCCTCGGTGACGGATCATTTATAGGGAATGTTGGGATCCCGGAGGACTCATCCGGTTGATGTCCCCGTGGGGAGATCAGGGGACTCTCTGCAGTATAATGATGCCTTCATTATGGAGGTGGACATTCTCTAAAGGCTCTGCTGTCCCCACAGACTCCACAATCCCCACCAGAGAAGACCTTCATCTCCTTTATATTTATATATATATATATATATATATATATATATATATATATATATATTAGTGTCCAATGAATAAATTCTACTCAACAGTACAAATATTTTCCCTGTTTTTCTATCCCCTTAAAATTGGAGAAATGTATAATCACCCAGAAAAACCTCGTCATCTGCGGGTCTCTGATTGGGCGAGTTATTATTATTCCCTGCATCCATAGACCCAACCACCCACTCACCCATTCCATCCCTCCATCCATCCATAGACCCAACCACCCACTCACCCATTCCATCCCCCCATCCTTCATCCATCCATAGACCCAACCACCCACTCACCCATTCCATCCCCCCATCCTTAATCCATCCATAGACCCAACCACCCACTCACCCATTGCATTACCCTATCCTTCAATCCATCCATAGACTCAACCACCCACTCACCCATTCCATCCCTCCATCCACCCAACCACCCACTCACCCATTCCATCCCCCATTCCTTCATACAGCCATAGACCCAACCACCCACTCACCCATTCCACCCCCCATCCTTCATCCATCCAAAGACCCAACCACCCACTCACCCACCCATTCCATCCCCCCATCCTTCATACATCCATAGACTCAACCAGCCACTCACCCATTCCATCCCTCCATCCAGCCATAGACCCAACCACCCACTCACCCATTCCATCCCCCCATCCTCCATCCATCCATAGACCAAACCACCCACTCACCCATTCCATCCCTCCATCGACCCAACCACCCACTCACCCATTCCATCCATCCTTCATCCATCCATCCATAGACCCAACCACCCACTCACCCATTCCATCCCTCCATAGACCCAACCACCTACTCACCCATTCCATCCCCCATCCTCCATCCATCCATAGACCCAACCCCCCACTCACCCATTCCATCCCTCCATCCTATATTCATCCACAGACCCAACCACCCACTCACCCATTCCATCCCTCCATCCTTCATTCATCCACAGACCCAACCACCCACTCACCCATTCCATCCCTCCATTCTTCATACATTCATAGACCCAACCACCTACTCACCCATTCCATCCCTCCATTCTTCATACATTCATAGACCCAACCACCCACTCACCCATTCCATCCCTCCATCCATCCACAGACCCAACCACCCACTCATCCATTCCATCCCCCAATCCTTCATCCATCCACAGACCCAACCACCCACTCACCCATTCCATCCCTCCATTCTTCATACATTCATAGACCCAACCACCCACTCACCCATTCCATCCCTCCATCCATCCACAGACCCAACCACCCACTCATCCATTCCATCCCCCAATCCTTCATCCATCCATAGACCCAACCACCCACTCACCCATTACCATCCCCCCATCCATCCATCCATAGACCCAAACCACCCACTCACCCATTCCATTCCTCCTTAGGATAGGGACGATTGTAGACACGCACCCATACTCACTCAGGTTGGACTGGTGTCTTTATTCAACCTTACTAACTATGTAACTATCCTTCACCCATCCATAGATCCAACCACTCACTCACCCATTCCATCCATCCATCGACCCAACCACCCACTCATCCATTCCATCCCTCCATCCATAGACCCAACCACCCGCTCACCCATTGCATCCCTCCATCCTTCATCCATTCATAGATCAAACCACCTAATCACCCATTCCGTCCCTCCATCTTTCATCCATGCATAGACCCAACCACCCACTCACCCATTCCATCCCTCCATCCTTCACCCATCCATAGATCCAACCACTCGCTCACCCATTCCATCCATCCATCGACCCAACCACCCACTCATCCATTCCATTCCATCCCTCCATCCATAGACCCAACCACCCGCTTACCCATTGCATCCCTCCATCCTTCATCCATTCATAGATCAAACCACCTAATCACCCATTCCATCCCTCCATCCTTCACCTATCCATAGATCCAACCACTCACTCACCTATTCCATCCATCCATCGACCCAACCACCCACTCATTCATTCCATCCCTCCATCCATAGACCCAACCACCCGCTCACCCATTGCATCCCTCCATCCTTCATCCATTCATAGATCAAACCACCTAATCACCCATTCCGTCCCTCCATCTTTCATCCATCCATAGACCCAACCACCCACTCACCCATTCCATCCCTCCATCCTTCACCCATCCATAGATCCAACCACTCGCTCACCCATTCCATCCATCCATCGACCCAACCACCCACTCATCCATTCCATCCCTCCATCCATAGACCCAACCACCCGCTCACCCATTGCATCCCTCCATCCTTCATCCATTCATAGATCAAACCACCTAATCACCCATTCCGTCCCTCCATCTTTCATCCATGCATAGACCCAACCACCCACTCACCCATTCCATCCCTCCATCCTTCACCCATCCATAGATCCAACCACTCGCTCACCCATTCCATCCATCCATCGACCCAACCACCCACTCATCCATTCCATTCCATCCCTCCATCCATAGACCCAACCACCCGCTTACCCATTGCATCCCTCCATCCTTCATCCATTCATAGATCAAACCACCTAATCACCCATTCCATCCCTCCATCCTTCACCTATCCATAGATCCAACCACTCACTCACCTATTCCATCCATCCATCGACCCAACCACCCACTCATTCATTCCATCCCTCCATCCATAGACCCAACCACCCGCTCACCCATTGCATCCCTCCATCCTTCATCCATTCATAGATCAAACCACCTAATCACCCATTCCGTCCCTCCATCTTTCATCCATCCATAGACCCAACCACCCACTCACCCATTCCATCCCTCCATCCTTCACCCATCCATAGATCCAACCACTCGCTCACCCATTCCATCCATCCATCGACCCAACCACCCACTCACCCATTCCATCCCTCCATCCATCCATAGACCCAACCACCCACTTACCCATTCCATCCATCCATCCATCCATAGACCCAACCACCCACTCACTCATTCCATCCCTCCACCCTTCACCCACCCATAGATCCAACCACTCGCTCACCCATTCCATCCATCCATAGACCCAACCACCCACTCACCCATTCCATCCCTCCATCCATCCATAGACCCAACCACCCACTCACCCATTCCATCCATCCATCCTTCATTCATCCGTAGACCCAACCACCCACTCACCCATTCCATCCCTCCATCCTTTTACCATTCATAGACCCAACCACCCACTTACCCATTCCGTTCATTTATCCGTCCGTCCATCTTTCCATCAGTCCATTCACCTACTCACTTATCTGTCCATATTTTAATCTGTACCTGCCAACCAGCCATTCACCCATGCACCCATCTAACTATCCATCAATGTATCCACCTACTTACCCATCAATCCATCTGTCCATCCATTCATCCATCCACCTACTCAATGATCCAAGCACCCATCCACCCAACCAACCACACACTCCATCCATCCATCCATCCACACATGCACTCATCACTCATCACCCATCCATTCATCTGTTCATCCATACATCCACCTATTTACCCACCAAACCACCCACTGACCCATTCCATCCATCCATCCACCTATTCATCCACCCATCCATCCATCCATCAATTCATCCATGCATGTACCCACTCAATCATCCTACCACCCACTCAACCGTTCCATCCATCCAGGCACTCATCCATCCAATCATCCTACCACTCACTCACCTTCCCAACCACTCACACATTTCATCCATTCATCCATCCACTCACCCATCCATCCATCTGTCCATCAGTCTATCAGTTAATCCACCTACTCACCCAAACATCCATCTGTCTGTCTGTCCGTCCATCCATCCATCCGTCCGTCCACCCAGCTACCCCCTCACTCATTTTAAGAAAACAAACATTGCAAGAACCTGAAGAGACGTCAGCCCGGCTGCCATGACCCCTCCCACTACCAAATGCTGCTCAATGTGTCGGTGATCCTTTCTTATTTATAGGCTTGAAATAAGCAATAACGCGTTCAGACTTCACTGGCTGCATGCTTGCCACAAAGAAGTCAAGGGAAAATCCAAGAGCTGGAGATAACCAGGTAACCGGCATTTTCTGATGGAGGTCAACAGTCTTCAGATCCTAAGTCATTAAGCCTTACCTCTGTACAAACTGCAGGATCCTTTCCTCCTAAGTCCGGGAAACAAGGTGTTCCATCCTCCAGAGTACAGCCAGGTCGCAGGATTCATAGAGGAAGGTCCAGCCAGTGATACAATCCATCGATGGACATCCTATGGAGAGGTCCGGACGCTGCGGGGAGAAGTGGACCCTCTGATGATGAGGAACATCTGAAGATCCTAGAGGAAGTCCTGGTAGTGGCAGTCATGGGGACAATCAAGAAAAGAGGAAGTCACTGTTACTGGTAATCATATAAACATCATACGGAAATATTTTCCTATCACAGGAGCTGACACTCGGCCAAGTCCAGATCACACAGTGACAGATATATGACATATCGCTGTACGTTCTCTTCCTGTACTTAAAAACTGGGAAAGCTATAAATGGAAAGTCTCATCTCCAACGTGCTATTCCGAGAGAGTCCTAATTCACTCGTCGTCACTCCGGGTTTATAGAAGGGACTGAATTGTGTAAACACGACTGGAAGGCGAGAGCTCTGAGCTCTGATCTACATCGAACGTCCTCATCAGAGGAACCAACAGGACAAGCCTCCTCCCAGGAGTTCTGAGTTCATGGCAGAAGATTCTGTATTAGAGCCGAACTCCAGGCAAACAGCTAAATACACAAATCACATTCATATATAGGAGCCTCCTAAAGAATTTGTACTTCTGTCTATCCAGTCCTGATATTTACACAGCTCTGTCACACAGTATGGCCCTGAGTGGTAGGGAAGGAGACCTGATTTTTCTCTTATGCAGTTCAGTAATACTCACAGATCTTTTCCCTCCCCCAGACTTCTACTAGATAGTGAAAAGAGAACCAGTGTAACATTGTTTATAAACATTGATCAGATAGGAGACAGAGAGATACAAAGTAACATTGTTTATAAACATTGATCAGACAGGAGATAGAGAGATACAAAGTAACATTGTTTATAAACATTGATCAGACGGGAGATAGAGAGATACAAAGTAACATTGTTTATAAACATTGATCAGACAAGAGATAGAGAGATACAAAGTAACATTGTTTATAAACATTGATCAGAAGGAAGATGGAGAGATACAAAGTAACATTGTTTATAAACATTGATCAGACGGGAGATAGAGAGATACAAAGTAACATTGTTTATAAACATTGATCAGACGGGAGATGGAGAGATACAAAGTAACATTGTTTATAAACATTGATCAGACGGGAGATAGAGAGATACAAAGTAACATTGTTATCTGTGTCAAGTACATTTTCTCACCTTTGTAAATGATCTCCTCTCACCTGTATTAGTTATCTCAGCACAGTCTCTCCTCTGTCCTGCTCTTCTCACCCGTGTCAGTTATCTCCTCTCACCCGTGTCAGTTATCTCCTCTCACCCGTGTCAGTTATCTCCTCTCACCTGTGTCAGTTATCTCCTCTCACCTGTGTCAGTTATCTCCCCTCACCTGTATCAGTTATCTCCCCTCACCTGTGTCAGTTATCTCCTCTCACCTGTGTCAGTTATCTCCTCTCCCCTGTGTCAGTTATCTCCTCTCACCTGTGTCAGTTATCTCCTCTCACCTGTGTCAGTTATCTCCTCTCGCCTGTGTCAGTTATCTCCTCTCGCCTGTGTCAGTTATCTCCCCTCACCTGTGTCAGGTATCTCCTCTCACCTGTGTCAGTTATCTCCTCTCACCTGTGTCAGTTATCTCCTCTCGCCTGTGTCAGTTATCTCCTCTCCCCTGTGTCAGTTATCTCCTCTCGCCTGTGTCAGTTATCTCCTCTCACCTGTGTCAGTTATCCCCTCTCACCTGTGTCAGTTATCTCCTCTCACCTGTGTCAGTTATCTCCTCTCACCTGTGTCAGTTATCTCCTCTCACATGTGTCAGTTATCTCCTCTCACATGTGTCAGTTATCTCCTCTCACCTGTGTCAGTTATCTCCTCTCACCTGTGTCAGTTATCTCCTCTCACATGTGTCAGTTATCTCCTCTCACATGTGTCAGTTATCTCCTCTCACATGTGTCAGTTATCTCCTCTCACCTGTGTCAGTTATCTCCTCTCACCTGTGTCAGTTATCTCCTCTCACATGTGTCAGTTATCTCCTCTCACATGTGTCAGTTATCTCCTCTCACCTGTGTCAGTTATCTCCTCTCGCCTGTGTCAGTTATCTCCTCTCCCCTGTGTCAGTTATCTCCTCTCGCCTGTGTCAGTTATCTCCTCTCACCTGTGTCAGTTATCCCCTCTCACCTGTGTCAGTTATCTCCTCTCACCTGTGTCAGTTATCTCCTCTCACCTGTGTCAGTTATCTCCTCTCACCTGCGTCAGTTATCTCCTCTCACCTGTGTCAGTTATCTCCTCTCACCTGTGTCAGTTATCTCCTCTCGCCTGTGTCAGTTATCTCCTCTCGCCTGTGTCAGTTATCTCCTCTCACCTGTGTCAGTTATCTCCTCTCGCCTGTGTCAGTTATCTCCTCTCGCCTGTGTCAGTTATCTCCTCTCACCTGTGTCAGTTATCTCCTCTCACCTGTGTCAATTATCTCCTCTCACCTGTGTCAGTTATCTCCCCTCGCCTGTGTCAGTTATCTCCTCTCACCTGCGTCAGTTATCTCCTCTCACCTGTGTCAGTTATCTCCTCTCACCTGTGTCAGTTATCTCCTCTCACCTGTGTCAGGTATCTCAGTGTAGTCTCTCCTCTGTCTGTCTCTCCGGTAGGTGTGGGATCTCCTCGGTGACGGATCATTTATAGGGAATGTTGGGATCCCGGAGGACTCATCCGGTTGATGTCCCCGTGGGGAGATCAGGGGACTCTCTGCAGTATAATGATGCCTTCATTATGGAGGTGGACATTCTCTAAAGGCTCTGCTGTCCCCACAGACTCCACAATCCCCACCAGAGAAGACCTTCATCTCCTTTATATTTATATATATATATATATATATATATATATATATATATATATATATATTAGTGTCCAATGAATAAATTCTACTCAACAGTACAAATATTTTCCCTGTTTTTCTATCCCCTTAAAATTGGAGAAATGTATAATCACCCAGAAAAACCTCGTCATCTGCGGGTCTCTGATTGGGCGAGTTATTATTATTCCCTGCATCCATAGACCCAACCACCCACTCACCCATTCCATCCCTCCATCCATCCATAGACCCAACCACCCACTCACCCATTCCATCCCCCCATCCTTCATCCATCCATAGACCCAACCACCCACTCACCCATTCCATCCCCCCATCCTTAATCCATCCATAGACCCAACCACCCACTCACCCATTGCATTACCCTATCCTTCAATCCATCCATAGACTCAACCACCCACTCACCCATTCCATCCCTCCATCCACCCAACCACCCACTCACCCATTCCATCCCCCATTCCTTCATACAGCCATAGACCCAACCACCCACTCACCCATTCCACCCCCCATCCTTCATCCATCCAAAGACCCAACCACCCACTCACCCACCCATTCCATCCCCCCATCCTTCATACATCCATAGACTCAACCAGCCACTCACCCATTCCATCCCTCCATCCAGCCATAGACCCAACCACCCACTCACCCATTCCATCCCCCCATCCTCCATCCATCCATAGACCAAACCACCCACTCACCCATTCCATCCCTCCATCGACCCAACCACCCACTCACCCATTCCATCCATCCTTCATCCATCCATCCATAGACCCAACCACCCACTCACCCATTCCATCCCTCCATAGACCCAACCACCTACTCACCCATTCCATCCCCCATCCTCCATCCATCCATAGACCCAACCCCCCACTCACCCATTCCATCCCTCCATCCTATATTCATCCACAGACCCAACCACCCACTCACCCATTCCATCCCTCCATCCTTCATTCATCCACAGACCCAACCACCCACTCACCCATTCCATCCCTCCATTCTTCATACATTCATAGACCCAACCACCTACTCACCCATTCCATCCCTCCATTCTTCATACATTCATAGACCCAACCACCCACTCACCCATTCCATCCCTCCATCCATCCACAGACCCAACCACCCACTCATCCATTCCATCCCCCAATCCTTCATCCATCCACAGACCCAACCACCCACTCACCCATTCCATCCCTCCATTCTTCATACATTCATAGACCCAACCACCCACTCACCCATTCCATCCCTCCATCCATCCACAGACCCAACCACCCACTCATCCATTCCATCCCCCAATCCTTCATCCATCCATAGACCCAACCACCCACTCACCCATTACCATCCCCCCATCCATCCATCCATAGACCCAAACCACCCACTCACCCATTCCATTCCTCCTTAGGATAGGGACGATTGTAGACACGCACCCATACTCACTCAGGTTGGACTGGTGTCTTTATTCAACCTTACTAACTATGTAACTATCCTTCACCCATCCATAGATCCAACCACTCACTCACCCATTCCATCCATCCATCGACCCAACCACCCACTCATCCATTCCATCCCTCCATCCATAGACCCAACCACCCGCTCACCCATTGCATCCCTCCATCCTTCATCCATTCATAGATCAAACCACCTAATCACCCATTCCGTCCCTCCATCTTTCATCCATGCATAGACCCAACCACCCACTCACCCATTCCATCCCTCCATCCTTCACCCATCCATAGATCCAACCACTCGCTCACCCATTCCATCCATCCATCGACCCAACCACCCACTCATCCATTCCATTCCATCCCTCCATCCATAGACCCAACCACCCGCTTACCCATTGCATCCCTCCATCCTTCATCCATTCATAGATCAAACCACCTAATCACCCATTCCATCCCTCCATCCTTCACCTATCCATAGATCCAACCACTCACTCACCTATTCCATCCATCCATCGACCCAACCACCCACTCATTCATTCCATCCCTCCATCCATAGACCCAACCACCCGCTCACCCATTGCATCCCTCCATCCTTCATCCATTCATAGATCAAACCACCTAATCACCCATTCCGTCCCTCCATCTTTCATCCATCCATAGACCCAACCACCCACTCACCCATTCCATCCCTCCATCCTTCACCCATCCATAGATCCAACCACTCGCTCACCCATTCCATCCATCCATCGACCCAACCACCCACTCATCCATTCCATCCCTCCATCCATAGACCCAACCACCCGCTCACCCATTGCATCCCTCCATCCTTCATCCATTCATAGATCAAACCACCTAATCACCCATTCCGTCCCTCCATCTTTCATCCATGCATAGACCCAACCACCCACTCACCCATTCCATCCCTCCATCCTTCACCCATCCATAGATCCAACCACTCGCTCACCCATTCCATCCATCCATCGACCCAACCACCCACTCATCCATTCCATTCCATCCCTCCATCCATAGACCCAACCACCCGCTTACCCATTGCATCCCTCCATCCTTCATCCATTCATAGATCAAACCACCTAATCACCCATTCCATCCCTCCATCCTTCACCTATCCATAGATCCAACCACTCACTCACCTATTCCATCCATCCATCGACCCAACCACCCACTCATTCATTCCATCCCTCCATCCATAGACCCAACCACCCGCTCACCCATTGCATCCCTCCATCCTTCATCCATTCATAGATCAAACCACCTAATCACCCATTCCGTCCCTCCATCTTTCATCCATCCATAGACCCAACCACCCACTCACCCATTCCATCCCTCCATCCTTCACCCATCCATAGATCCAACCACTCGCTCACCCATTCCATCCATCCATCGACCCAACCACCCACTCACCCATTCCATCCCTCCATCCATCCATAGACCCAACCACCCACTTACCCATTCCATCCATCCATCCATCCATAGACCCAACCACCCACTCACTCATTCCATCCCTCCACCCTTCACCCACCCATAGATCCAACCACTCGCTCACCCATTCCATCCATCCATAGACCCAACCACCCACTCACCCATTCCATCCCTCCATCCATCCATAGACCCAACCACCCACTCACCCATTCCATCCATCCATCCTTCATTCATCCGTAGACCCAACCACCCACTCACCCATTCCATCCCTCCATCCTTTTACCATTCATAGACCCAACCACCCACTTACCCATTCCGTTCATTTATCCGTCCGTCCATCTTTCCATCAGTCCATTCACCTACTCACTTATCTGTCCATATTTTAATCTGTACCTGCCAACCAGCCATTCACCCATGCACCCATCTAACTATCCATCAATGTATCCACCTACTTACCCATCAATCCATCTGTCCATCCATTCATCCATCCACCTACTCAATGATCCAAGCACCCATCCACCCAACCAACCACACACTCCATCCATCCATCCATCCACACATGCACTCATCACTCATCACCCATCCATTCATCTGTTCATCCATACATCCACCTATTTACCCACCAAACCACCCACTGACCCATTCCATCCATCCATCCACCTATTCATCCACCCATCCATCCATCCATCAATTCATCCATGCATGTACCCACTCAATCATCCTACCACCCACTCAACCGTTCCATCCATCCAGGCACTCATCCATCCAATCATCCTACCACTCACTCACCTTCCCAACCACTCACACATTTCATCCATTCATCCATCCACTCACCCATCCATCCATCTGTCCATCAGTCTATCAGTTAATCCACCTACTCACCCAAACATCCATCTGTCTGTCTGTCCGTCCATCCATCCATCCGTCCGTCCACCCAGCTACCCCCTCACTCATTTTAAGAAAACAAACATTGCAAGAACCTGAAGAGACGTCAGCCCGGCTGCCATGACCCCTCCCACTACCAAATGCTGCTCAATGTGTCGGTGATCCTTTCTTATTTATAGGCTTGAAATAAGCAATAACGCGTTCAGACTTCACTGGCTGCATGCTTGCCACAAAGAAGTCAAGGGAAAATCCAAGAGCTGGAGATAACCAGGTAACCGGCATTTTCTGATGGAGGTCAACAGTCTTCAGATCCTAAGTCATTAAGCCTTACCTCTGTACAAACTGCAGGATCCTTTCCTCCTAAGTCCGGGAAACAAGGTGTTCCATCCTCCAGAGTACAGCCAGGTCGCAGGATTCATAGAGGAAGGTCCAGCCAGTGATACAATCCATCGATGGACATCCTATGGAGAGGTCCGGACGCTGCGGGGAGAAGTGGACCCTCTGATGATGAGGAACATCTGAAGATCCTAGAGGAAGTCCTGGTAGTGGCAGTCATGGGGACAATCAAGAAAAGAGGAAGTCACTGTTACTGGTAATCATATAAACATCATACGGAAATATTTTCCTATCACAGGAGCTGACACTCGGCCAAGTCCAGATCACACAGTGACAGATATATGACATATCGCTGTACGTTCTCTTCCTGTACTTAAAAACTGGGAAAGCTATAAATGGAAAGTCTCATCTCCAACGTGCTATTCCGAGAGAGTCCTAATTCACTCGTCTTCACTCCGGGTTTATAGAAGGGACTGAATTGTGTAAACACGACTGGAAGGCGAGAGCTCTGAGCTCTGATCTACATCGAACGTCCTCATCAGAGGAGCCATCAGGACAAGCCTCCTCCCAGGAGTTCTGAGTTCATGGCAGAAGATTCTGTATTATGGGGCGTACACGAGGTCGGACTTTTCAGCTACAAAAGTCCGACGGACCAAATCCGGCGGACAATCCGATCGTGTGTGGGCTTCCCCGGACTTTCAGCTGACTTTTCCAGTCGCAAATCTGATGGACTTTGGATTTGGAACATGCTTCAAATCTTTACGTCGTAACTCCGCCGGACCCAGAAATCCGCTCGTCTGTATGTTAGTCCTACGAACGAAAACCCACGCTAGGGCAGCTATTGGCTACTGGCTATCAACTTCCTTATTTTAGTCCGGTGTACGTCATCATGCACGAATCCGTTGGACTTTTGTGTGATCGTATGTAGGCAAGTCCGTTCGTAAGAAAGTCCGCCGCAAGTCCGCCAAAAGTCAGTCGAAAGTTTGTAGGACAAGCTGTCGGACTTTTGTAGCCGAAAAATCCGACCGTGTGTATGCCCCATAAGAGCTGAACTCCGGGCAAACAGCTAAATACACAAATCACATTCATATATAGGAGCCTCCTAAAGAATATGTATTTCTGTCCATCCAGTCCTGACATTTACACAGCTCTGTCACACAGTATGGCCCTGAGTGGTAGAGAAGGAGACCTGATTTTGCTCTTATGCAGTTCAGTAATACTCACAGATCTTTTCCCTCCCCCAGACTTCTACTGGATAGTGAAAAGAGAAGCAGTGTAACATTGTTTATAAACATTGATCAGACAGGAGATAGAGAGATACAAAGTAACATTGTTTATAAACATTGATCAGACAGGAGATAGAGAGATACAAAGTAACATTGTTTATAAACATTGATCAGACGGGAGATAGAGAGATACAAAGTAACATTGTTTATAAACATTGATCAGACAAGAGATAGAGAGATACAAAGTAACATTGTTATCTGTGTCAAGTACATTTTCTCACCTTTGTAAATTATCTCCTCTCACCTGTATTAGTTATCTCAGCACAGTCTCTCCTCTGTCCTGCTCTTCTCCCCTGTGTCAGTTATCTCCTCTCACCCGTGTCAGTTATCTCCTCTCACCCCTGTCAGTTATCTCCTCTCACCTGTGTCAGTTATCTCCTCTCACCTGTGTCAGTTATCTCCTCTCACCTGTGTCAGTTATCTCCCCTCACCTGTGTCAGTTATCTCCTCTCACCTGTGTCAGTTATCTCCTCTCACCTGTGTCAGTTATCTCCTCTCACCTGTGTCAGTTATCTCCTCTCACCTGTGTCAGGTATCTCCTCTCACCTGTGTCAGGTATCTCCTCTCACCCGTGTCAGTTATCTCCTCTCACCTGTGTCAGTTATCTCCTCTCACCTGTGTCAGTTATCTCCTCTCACCTGTGTCAGTTATCTCCTCTCACCTGTGTCAGTTATCTCCTCTCACCTGTGTCAGGTATCTCCTCTCACCTGTGTCAGTTATCTCCTCTCACCTGTGTCAGTTATCTCCTCTCACCTGTGTCAGTTATCTCCTCTCACCTGTGTCAGTTATCTCCTCTCACCTGTGTCAGTTATCTCCTCTCACCCGTGTCAGGTATTTCCTCTCACCTGTGTCAGTTATCTCCTCTCACCTGTGTCAGTTATCTCCTCTCACATGTGTCAGTTATCTCCTCTCACCCGTATCAGGTATCTCCTCTCACCTGTGTCAGTTATCTCCCCTCACCTGTGTCAGTTATCTCCTCTCACCTGTGTCAGTTATCTCCTCTCACCTGTGTCAGTTATCTCCTCTCACCTGTGTCAGGTATCTCCCCTCACCCGTGTCAGTTATCTCCTCTCACCCGTGTCAGGTATCTCCTCTCACCTGTGTCAGGTATCTCCTCTCACCTGTGTCAGTTATCTCCTCTCACCTGTGTCAGGTATCTCCCCTCACCCGTGTCAGGTATCTCCTCTCACCCGTGTCAGTTATCTCCTCTCACCTGTGTCAGTTATCTCCTCTCACCTGTGTCAGTTATCTCCTCTCACCTGTGTCAGTTATCTCCTCTCACCTGTGTCAGTTATCTCCTCTCACCTGTGTCAGGTATCTCCTCTCACCTGTGTCAGGTATCTCCTCTCACCTGTGTCAGTTATCTCCTCTCACCTGTGTCAGTTATCTCCTCTCACCTGTGTCAGGTATCTCCTCTCACCTGTGTCAGGTATCTCCTCTCACCTGTGTCAGTTATCTCCTCTCACCTGTGTCAGGTATCTCCTCTCACCTTTGTCAGGTATCTCCTCTCACCTTTGTCAAATATCTCCTCTCACCTTTGTCAAGTATCTCCTCTCACCTTTGTCAGTTATCTCCTCTCACCTGTATCAGTTATCTCCTCTCACCTTTGTCAGTTATCTCCTCTCACCTGTATCAGTTATCTCCCCTCACCTGTGTCAGTTATCTCCTCTCACCTGTGTCAGTTATCTCCTCTCACCTGTGTCAGTTATCTCCTCTCACCTGTGTCAGGTATCTCCCCTCACCCGTGTCAGTTATCTCCTCTCACCCGTGTCAGGTATCTCCTCTCACCTTTGTCAGGTATCTCCTCTCACCTTTGTCAAATATCTCCTCTCACCTTTGTCAAGTATCTCCTCTCACCTTTGTCAGTTATCTCCTCTCACCTGTATCAGTTATCTCCTCTCACCTGTGTCAGGTATCTCCTCTCACCTTTGTCAGGTATCTCCTCTCACCTGTGTCAGGTATCTCCTCTCACCTTTGTCAGGTATCTCCTCTCACCTTTGTCAAATATCTCCTCTCACCTTTGTCAAGTATCTCCTCTCACCTTTGTCAAGTATCTCCTCTCACCTGTGTCAGTTATCTCCTCTCACCAGAGATCAGGGGACTCTCTGCAGTATAATGATGCCTTCATTATGGAGGTGGACATTCTCTGAAGGCTCTGCTGTCCCCACAGACTCCACAATCACCACCAGAGAAGACCTTCATCTCCTTTATATTATAATTGTGTCCAATGAATAAATTCTAATCAACAGTACAAAGACTTTCCCTGTTTTTCTATTCCCTTAAAATTGAGAAATTTCTAATCACCCAGAAAAACCTCGTCATCTGCCGGTCTCTGATTGGGCGAGTTATTATTAGAACTTCTGTAGAAGGAAATGCTGATTTAGTGTCATGCTTCAATAATCTTTGTTCTTCTATTACTTGGAGAGAAATAAGGGGAAAAAAAAGAATATCACGTCACATAAGAGGATTTATAGAGGAACAAGCTCAGATTTTTCTTGTATCATTAAAAAAAAACCACAGAGATAAAACCTGTCGGGGAACTCTGAGATAATAAATCCATCGGTCATGTGACTTCTTCTGGAATCTTCTTCCAGATCTGTGCAGTCATCCAGTGTGAGACTTCCTGTAATAAAGACCGCCCACTGCGGCGCTCTCTCCTTGTGCAAGGGGACTGGTCTTGTCTCCACCCCCTCCTGTAGTTTTCCATAGCGAATGGAGCCCGCTGGGCCCCTCCCACAGCTCTACTCTCTCCTTGTGCAAGGGGACTGGTCTTGTCTCCGCCCCCTCCTTTAGTTTTCTGTAGTAGGTGGAGCCTGATGGGCCTCTCCCACAGCTCTACTCTCTCCTTGTGCAAGGGGACTGGTCTTGTCTCCGCCCCCTCCTTTAGTTTTCTGTAGTAGGTGGAGCCTGCTGGGACCCTCCCACAGCTCTGCTCTCTTTCCTTGTGCTAGCAGACTGGTCTTCTCTCCGCCCCCTCCTGTAGTTTCTTTTAGTGGGTGGAGCCTGCTGGGCCACTCCCACAGCTCTGCTCAAACTCCTTGAGCAGGGGGAACGGTCTTGTCCCCCCTCTGTTGTTTTTTATAGTGGGTGGAGCCTGCTGGGCCGCTCCCGCAGCTGTGCTGACTCTCCTTGTGCAGGGGGACTGGTCTTGTCTCCGCCCCTTCTGTAGTTTCCTATAGTGGGAGGAGCCTGCTGGGCCACTCCCACAGCTCTGCTCAAACTCCTTGTGCAGGGGGACTGGTCTTGTCTCCGCCCCTCCTGTTGTTTTTATAGTGGCTTGAGCTTGCTGGCCCCTCCCATAGCTCAGCTATCTTTCCTTGTGCAGGAGAACTGGTCTTGTCTCTGCCCCCTCCTTTAGTTTTCTGTAGTGGGTGGAGCCTGCTGGCCCCTCCCACAGCTCTGCTCACTCTCCTTGTGCAAGGAGACTGGTCTTGTCTCTGCCCACTCCTTTTGCTTTCTGTAGTGGGTGGAGCCTGTTGGCCCCTCCCACAGCTCATCTCTCTTTCCTTGTGCAGGCTGACTGGTCTTGTCTCTGCCCCTCCTTTCATTTTCTGTAGTGGGTGGAGCCTGCTGGCCCCTCCCACAGCTCTGCTTACTCTCCTTGTGCAAGGGGACTGGTCTTGTCTTTGCCTACTCCTTTTGTTTTCTGTAGTGGGTGGAGCCTGCTGGCCCCTCCCACAGCTCTGCTCACTCTCCTTGTGCAAGGGGACTGGTCTTGTCTCCGCCCACTCCTTTTGTTCTCTGTAGTGGGTGGAGCCTGCTGGCCCCTCCCACAGCTTAGCTCTCTCTCCTTGTGCAGGGTGACTGGCCTAGTCTCCGCCCCTCCTTTCATTTTCTGCAGTGGGTGGAGCCTGCTGGCCTCCCCCACAGCTCTGCTCACTCTCCTTGTGCAAGGGGACTGGTCTTGTTTCTGCCCCCCTCCTGTAGTTTTCTTCAGTGGGTGGAGACTGCTGGGCTCCTCCCACACCTCCGCTCGATATCCTTGTGCAGGATGACTCTGCCTCCGCCCTCTCCTGTAGGTTTTTGTAGTGAGTGGAGCTTGATGGACCCCTCCCACAGAACTGCTCTCTATCCTTGTACAGGGTGACCGGTCTTGTCTCCGCCCCCTCTTGTAATTTTCCACCTGCTGGACCCCTCCCATGGCTCTGCTCTCTGCATGGGCACAGTAATGATGTCACTGCTGCTTTTACAAAGTAACATCCAGTGGATTTATATCCTTTGTGGCTGGTGAGGAATGTATTTGCATGAAAGTTTTTGTTCTGCTTCAAAGAACACAGAACAAAACTTGATGCAGGAACACAAACAGGGGGCACATGGAAGGGTAGAACCACAAAGTAGGGGGGTGATCAGCAATAAAGTGATTGGCCAGTCATTATACACCTTGTGGTCATCACCACCCTGATAGTCACTGGTATGGAGATTCTATGCTTATAACTCAATCCAACTCCAAGGTGGGCTCAATTCACCTGAGGGGTCCACAGGAAAGTCCTCCACACTTCTGGGTTCCTCGGCATGCTGAATCGAGCTCTGTCCATGGACTGTCCTTAACTTTCAGGAGAAATCAGGTTTTGGAGATGTGGTTAGTGGCTTTTCAGAGGGCGGTATAGCAGCAGTTGGCAGGCACCCAGTAGGTGATCCTGCTGCATCCTGAATGTTTTATTTTTTTAATACCAAGGGGGACTTGGTAGTAAAAAAATTGCACTGCAACCGTAACCTGAGAGTCCTTTATAAAAATAAATGTCAATCACTTTGAATCTCGCTGAAAGAAAAATTAACAAGACCAATCCCTCACAGCCACACTAGTCAAATTACAGCTTCCCGAGTCCTTATTGGCTATATCCAGGAAGGGGCGGAGATAGTGATGACATCATTGACCAAAATATGGCCATGGCCGTTATTAGCAATGATGTAACACTCTGTTCACTGCCTATTTGCTTGTGTAGCCCGGGAATCCTGGCCATGTAAGTTTATAGTCCGGGTGATGTCAGTGGCTGGTAAGGATGCAGAGGGTACAAGCAGCTGCTGCTTCTTTAACAACCATCAACAGATGAGATAGTTGTTACATCATTGCCCAAATATAGCCAAGTGACGTCAGCAGTTAGTATGGACTTAATAACTAAAAGCACCCTCTGCTTCCGTAGCAACCATTGACAGATGAGGTAATGGTGACATCATTGCCCAAATTTAGCCATGTGGTCATATTTAGGCAGTGATGCAACCTACTGCATTCCCCGCCCATTTGCTTATGTGGCCTTGTAGGTGAAGGAGCCAAGTAACGTCAGCGGTTAGTATGGACACAGCAGCTGCAAGCACTCTCTGCTTCCTTAGCAACCATTGACAGATGACCACATCATTTTCCAAATATTGGCCATTTCCTGCCCATTTGCTTATGTGACCTTGTAAGTGAAGGGGCCAAGTGACGTCAGTGGTTAGTATGGACACAGCAGCTGCAAGCACCCTCTGCTTCCTTAGCAACCATTGACAGACGACCACATCATTTTCCAAATATTGGCCATTTCCTGCCCATTTGCTTATGTGACCTTGTAAGTGAAGGGGCCAAGTGGCGTCAGCGGTTAGTATGGACACAGCAGCAGCAAGTACCCTCTGCTTCCTTAGCAACCATTGACAGATGAGATAATGATTATATCATTGCCCGTATATAGCCATGTGGTCATATTTAGACAGTGATGTAACCTACTCCATTCCCTGCCTATTTACTTATGTGGCCTTGTAGGTGAAGGAGCCAAGTAACATCAGCTGGTTGGTATGGATACAGCAGCTGCAAGCACCCTCTGCTTCCTTAGCAACCATTGACAGATGAGATAACGGTGACATCATTGCCCAAATATGGCCATTTCCCGCCTATTTGCTTATGTGGCCTTGGAAGTGAAGGAGCTAAGTACCATTAGTGGTTAGTATGGACACAGCAGCTGCAAGCACCCTCTGCTTACTTAGTAACCATTGACAGAGAAGATAGTGGTGATATCATTGCCCAAATATGGCCATGTGCTCATATTAAGGTAGTGCTGTAACCTACTCCATTCACCGCCCATTTTCTTATGTGACCTTGTAAGTGAAGGAGTGACATCAGTGGTTAGCCATTGATGTAATATCTACAAGCACCCTCTGTTTCCTTAGCAACCATTGATAGACAAGATAGTGGTGATATCATTGCCCAAATATGGCCATGTGTCAATATTAAGGCAGTGCTGTAACCTACTCCATTCACCGCCCATTTTCTTATGTGACCTTGTAGGTGAAGGAGCCAAGTAACATCAGCTGATTGGTATGGACACAGCAGCTGCAAGTACCCTCTGCTTCCTTAGCAACCATTGACAGACAAGATAGTGGTGATATCATTGCCCATATATGGCCATGTGCTCATATTAAGACAGTGCTGTAACCTACTCCATTCACCGCCCATTTTCTTATGTGACCTTGTAAGTGAAGGAGCCAAGTGACGTCAGCGGTTAGTATAGACACAGCAGCTGCAAGCACCCACTGCTTCCTTAGCAACCATTGAACCTGTCACGTTCGTCTTTGTCAAACGCCCTAAATGTGTCAGTATTCGATCTGAACTAATGCTCATTCCTATTGGACAGTTGTTACCAAAACATTTGTCCCCATTGGGAGTCTTCCCTTACCCCTTGCTTTGCTGGCAACGCCAACATTTTTGATTTCCCTTCACTTTCTGTTGACAAGGACCAATAGAGAGGGTGAATCTCCCCAGCAGGGACACAAACCTCTCAATTTGTAGGTGGGAGATGATGGATCTGAAATGGATTTGGTTGCCCAGGGTGAGGATACATCTGTATGGTGGAGAAGAATGACTTTGGTTAGGCAGCTCTGTAACACAAAGGGGCCTCAAGTGAACCATAGAAAGGTGTAAAGATAGGAGAGTCACACCAAAAGTCCAAATGTGTTTATTACATCACAAAAGTCCAAAAATAACAAATTGACAAACGTGTTTTGGGGGGATATTAGGTTCCCCCTTCATCCAGTCTCAAATAAACTGGATTGTTAAAGAGGAACAAAACTGTATCCGAGCACCACAACCTGAGAACACAATTTAATTTATTTTTAATGTTTTACTCAAACTTCCCCCATCCATCCATGTCTCCATACTTTATTTGGTAGAGAAATCATCCTCCCTAGCATTTCTAACCACGGACATCTTGAGTTATGGCAGATGATTCATGTAGCATGTACTTCCTGGAATCCATCTGCCCTTAGCTCAGCATTGCAAGCAGGAGGATGTGCTTGTAAGCAGGTGAGGACAGAGTAGGCCCTCTTTAATGGCTCCTCCTCTCTCTGGGAGAAGGTTGGGAGCTGCTCTATAGGTGAGAGAGGAGAGGAGGTTGGTAGGCCCCAGGAAGAGAGAGAAGCAGAGAGCTAGCAGACTGCTGTGCTCCTGGTCTCCCCCCTCCTAGGGGACAGTAGGGGGTCCTCAGGGATTCCCTCTCTGGATCCATGGGGAAGGTGAGGTCACGCCACAATACTTCTGAGCTGAGGTGAAACAGCTAGAGCTTTCTCCGCTCCTTGGTTCCCCCCTTCATCACAGGAAGGAAGCTATGAAGATAATAGCTGGGAGAATGTTGGCTAACCATTATTATAGAGGTGGGGAGCGGACATCTTCCAGTTGGGGTAGGGATTAACTACTTCCCTCATGTTGGGAACGGTTTTGAAGGTCCTGGACCCGACACTGTAGTGTTGTTACTCAGTTTGATGAAGTAAAGGAACTCAACTTCAACCTCCTTGTGAATCTGTCTATAAGCACAGCCAAATCCGGGTAGCATCTTAAAAGAAAGTGCCAGGGCCGTCTTATATGCGGGGCAAAAGGGGGAAGCCACCCCAGGCCCAGTCATTGTTGTGGGGCCCAAAGCAGCTGAGCTGCCCCTTGACCCCGCGCTGCCCGCAAATAGTTGATAAGTGGATTTGGCTATCACTCAGGAGGTGAGGGTGGAATTGAATGTTGGGGGTGCTGGTGATTGGTTGGGTGTTATGTCTGCAGCTTGTGCGGTGATTGGCCGGCCTGGTAAAGTAAACTTTGTCTGAGGAGAGCGTCTGTCAGTCCCGGGAACAGTCCCACTGACCCCTCTCCCTCACCATGTCCGACAAACCGCAGACCATCGGCCTGCTGAAGAACTTCTTCACACCAGGGTTCGGCAAGGTGTGCTTGGTGTTCACCTGACATCCTCTGAACAATATCAAGGGGGAGGGGTCCTGTGTAATGATGGGGGTAGTATGAGGGAGGGGGTCCTGTGTAATGATGGGGGTAGTATGAGGGAGGGGGTCCTGTGTAATGATGGGGTAGTATGGGGGAGGGGGTCCTGTGTAATGATGGGGGTAGTATGGGGGAGGGGGTCCTGTGTAATGATGGGGGTAGTATGAGGGAGGGGGTCCTGTGTAATGATGGGGGTAGTATGAGGGAGGGGGTCCTGTGTAATGACGAGGGTAGAATGGGGGAGGGAGTCCTGTGTAATGATGGAGTAGTATGGGGGGTCCTGTAATGATGAGGTAGTATGGGGGTTCCTGTGTAATGATGGGGGTAGTATGGGGGGGGGTCCTGTGTAATGATGGGGGTAGTATGGGGGGGGGTCCTGTGTAATGATGGGGGTAGTATGGGGGGGGGTCCTGTGTAATGATGGGGGTAGTATGGGGGAGGGGGTCCTGTGTAATGATGGGGGTAGTATGAGGGAGGGGTCCTGTGTAATGATGGGGGTAGTATGGGGGGGGGGTCCTGTGTAATGATGGGGGTAGTATGGGGGAGGGGTCCTGTGTAATGATGGGGGTAGTATGGGGGAGGGGGTCCTGTGTAATGATGAGGGTAGTATGGGGGAGGGGGTCCTGTGTAATGATGGGGGTAGTATGGGGGAGGGGGTCCTGTGTAATGATGGGGTAGTATGAGGGAGGGGTCCTGTGTAATGATGGGGGTAGTATGGGGGGGGGTCCTGTGTAATGATGGGGGTAGTATGGGGGAGGGGTCCTGTGTAATGATGGGGGTAGTATGGGGGAGGGGTCCTGTGTAATGATGGGGTAGTATGGGGGAGGGGGTCCTGTGTAATGATGGTGGTGGTATGGGGGAGGGGGTCCTGTGTAATGATGGGGTAGTATGGGGGGGGGTCCTGTGTAATGATGGGGGTAGTGTATGGGGGAGGGGGTCCTGTGTAATGATGGGGGTAGTATGGGGGAGGGGGTCCTGTGTAATGATGGGGGTAGTATGGGGGAGGGGGTCCTGTGTAATGATGGGGGTAGTATGGGGGAGGGGGTCCTGTGTAATGATGGGGGTAGTATGGGGGAGGGGGGTCCTGTGTAATGATGGTGTAGTATGGGGGACAGGGGTCCTGTGTAATGACGAGGGTAGTATGGGGGTTTCTGTGTAATAATGAGGGTAGAATGGGGGAGGGGGGTCCTGTGTAATGATGGGTAGTATGGGGGAGGGGTCCTGTGTAATGATGGGGGTAGTATGGGGGGGTCCTGTGTAATGATGGGGGTAGTATGGGGGAGGGGTCCTGTGTAATGATGGAGTAGTATGGGGGAGGGGTCCTGTGTAATGATGGAGTAGTATGGGGGAGGGGGTCCTGTGTAATGATGAGGGTAGTATGGGGGAGGGGTCCTGTGTAATGATGGGGGTAGTATGGGGGAGGGGGTCCTGTGTAATGATGGGGTAGTATGGGGGAGGGGGTCCTGTGTAATGATGGGGTAGTATGGGGGAGGGGGGTCCTGTGTAATGATGGGGGTAGTATGGGGGGAGGGGTCCTGTGTAATGATGGAGTAGTATGGGGGAGGGGGTCCTGTGTAATGATGGGGGTAGTATGGGGGGGGTCCTGTGTAATGATGGGGTAGTATGGGGAGGGGGTCCTGTGTAATGATGGGGGTAGTATGGGGGAGGGGGTCCTGTGTAATGATGGGGTAGTATGGGGGGGGGTCCTGTGTAATGATGGGGTAGTATGGGGGGGGTCCTGTGTAATGATGGGGGTAGTATGGGGGGGTCCTGTGTAATGATGGGGTAGTATGGGGGAGGGGGGTCCTGTGTAATGATGGGGTAGTATGGGGGGGGGTCCTGTGTAATGATGGGGGGTAGTATGGGGGGGGGTCCTGTGTAATGATGGGGGTAGTATGGGGGAGGGGGTCCTGTGTAATTATGGAGTAGTATGGGGGAGGGGGTCCTGTGTAATGATGGGGTAGTATGGGGGAGGGGTCCTGTGTAATGATGAGGGTAGTATGGGGGAGGGGTCCTGTGTAATGATGGGGTAGTATGGGGGAGGGGGGTCCTGTGTAATGATGGGGGTAGTATGAGGGAGGGGGTCCTGTGTAATGATGGGGGTAGTATGGGGGAGGGGGTCCTGTGTAATGATGGGGGTAGTATGAGGGAGGGGTCCTGTGTAATGATGGGGTAGTATGGGGGAGGGGTCCTGTGTAATGATGGGGGTAGTATGGGGGAGGGGTCCTGTGTAATGATGGGGGTAGTATGGGGAGGGGGTCCTGTGTAATTATGGAGTAGTATGGGGGAGGGGTCCTGTGTAATGATGGGGTAGTATGGGGGAGGGGTCCTGTGTAATGATGGGGGTAGTATGGGGGAGGGGGTCCTGTGTAATGATGGAGTAGTATGGGGGAGGGGGGTCCTGTGTAATGATGGGGGTAGTATGGGGGAGGGGTCCTGTGTAATGATGGGGGTAGTATGGGGGGGTCCTGTGTAATGATGGGGGTAGTATGGGGGGGGGTCCTGTGTAATGATGGGGTAGTATGGGGGAGGGGGTCCTGTAATGATGGGGTAGTATGGGGGAGGGGGTCCTGTGTAATGATGGGGGTAGTATGGGGGAGGGGGTCCTGTGTAATGATGGGGGTAGTATGGGGGAGGGGGTCCTGTGTAATGATGGGGTAGTATGGGAGGGGGTCCTGTAATGATGGGGTAGTATGGGGGAGGGGGTCCTGTGTAATGATGGGGGTAGTATGGGGGAGGGGGTCCTGTGTAATGATGGGGTAGTATGGGAGGGGGTCCTGTAATGATGGGGTAGTATGGGGGAGGGGGTCCTGTGTAATGATGGGGGTAGTATGGGGGAGGGGGTCCTGTGTAATGATGGGGGTAGAATGGGGGAGGGGGATCCTGTGTAATGATGGGGGTAGTATGGGGGAGGGGGTCCTGTGTAATGATGGGGGTAGAATGGGGGAGGAGGCGCTGTATATTGATGAGGGTAGTATGGGGGAGGGGGTCCTGTGTAATGATGGGGGTAGAATGGGGGAGGGGGTCCTGTGTAATGATGGGGGTAGTATGGGGGGGGGGTCCTGTGTAATGATGGGGGTAGTATGGGGGAGGGGGTCCTGTGTAATGATGGGGGTAGTATGGGGGAGGGGTCCTGTGTAATGATGGGGGTAGTATGGGGGAGGGGGTCCTGTGTAATGATGGGGGTAGTATGGGGGAGGGGGTCCTGTGTAATGATGGGGGTAGAATGGGGGAGGGGGTCCTGTGTAATGATGGGGGTAGTATGGGGGGGTCCTGTGTAATGATGGGGGTAGTATGGGGGAGGGGGTCCTGTGTAATGATGGGGGTAGTATGGGGGAGGGGGTCCTGTGTAATGATGGAGTAGTATGGGGGAGGGGTCCTGTGTAATGATGGGGGTAGTATGGGGGAGGGGGTCCTGTGTAATGATGGGGGTAGTATGGGGGAGGGGTCCTGTGTAATGATGGGGGTAGTATGGGGGAGGGGGTCCTGTGTAATGATGGGGTAGTATGGGGGGGGGTCCTGTGTAATGATGGGGGTAGTATGGGGGAGGGGGGTCCTGTGTAATGATGGGGGTAGTATGGGGGAGGGGTCCTGTGTAATGATGGGGGTAGTATGGGGGAGGGGTCCTGTGTAATGATGGGGGTAGTATGGGGGAGGGGTCCTGTGTAATGATGGGGGTAGTATGGGGGAGGAGGCGCTGTATATTGATGAGGGTAGTATGGGGAGGGGTCCTGTGTAATGATAGGGGTAGTATGGGGGTCCTGTGTAATGATGGGGGTAGTATGGGGAGGGGTCCTGTGTAATGATGGGGGTAGAATGGGGGAGGGGCGCTGTATATTGATGAGGGTAGTATGGGGGAGGGGTCCTGTGTAATGATGGGGGTAGAATGGGGGGTCCTGTGTAATAATGGGGGTAATATGGGGGAGGGGGTCCTGTGTATCTTTTGGGATGTTGAGGTGGAGAGTGAAATTGCTTGGGGGGGGGTAAGAACATTTTTGCTCAGGGTCCAATCAATATTAAATAGGACCATGCACATTGCCTGTGTAAATATGGCTGTCGAGCCCCTGGAGGGTGGAGGGGTCTTGTCTCCGGCCCCCGTCTCCACACAGGGGAGTACAATCAGAAGTCGGTATTACATGTAAAGCAGTGGTTCTCAACCTGGGGGTCGGGACCCCCTCGGGGGTCGAATGACGATTTGCCAGGGGTCACCGAATCCTGGGCTGTTCCTAAAGCTTGCACCTCTCTCCCAGACTTTTCGCGGCCGCCCAGCTGGGTTGTTCCTGGAGCCCGTGGCCACCCACCCAGCCTCTTCACAGCTCCCCATTCAGTTCACGACATGGCTGGGGGGCAGAGACTAGAGGTCAGCTGACTGGTGAGGAATGTGAAGTGGGAGGGGCTGATGGAGACCCCATCTCCTGAATTCAGCATAGGTGTCACTGCTGCGAGACACCACAAAGTCGGATACACAGTGAGTAACACTACCTGTGATTATAGTTGCCATTAAAAGTGTCCACTATAGTTCTCAGATTAGCAGATGACCTTGATCAAGAGCACCTAGGTTGACTGATCAGAACTCCCCCTAGTACTGCCACTGATCCCATTCCCCCCACCCCCACCAAGGAGTAAGAGAAGTAATAAAAATATAGAATACATGGAAGGGAGTGGAAATGAGGGGGAGGAACAAAGAAAAAAGGAGAGAAAGAATAAGAGAAAGAACAAGAAAGACAGCTAGAGAGAGGTATGGGGAAAAAAAAGAAATTAGGATAGTGAGATAAAAGGGAAAGAAAGGAGAACAAAGAGAAAGAGTGGTACATCCTAAAATGTACCATAAGGGGTTTTAATACTGTACGAGTGGAAGAGACTTAGGGAGTGCTAAATGTCCATGGGATAGGGGCGCATATTACTTATCTTGCCTTGGGTGCTGACAACCCACGCTACGAAAATAATTTTACTGTTATGGGTCCCCACAACTTGGGAAATTTTATCAAGGGGTCATGGCACTAGAAGGGTTGAGAACCACTGATGTAAAGTGACCCAGTTGCTCGCGCTGGCCATGCGTGAGTGGGCCTGGGTCTCACTTACATGCTCAGCTGAGAAAGCCCCTCCTCCCCTCCTCTCATGAAGACTCCTGGGACGTATGACATCATTTGGCCTAGGCCAGAATCCAGGAAGCAACTGAAGAAATGTAAAAAAAAAAAAAAAAAAAAGTTTAAAACAAGTCATCTATATTCTCCCTTCCTCTCTATTTACTAATACTAGCAGCATGAGGATTACAAGTAGTTGGTGTTGATTGAGAGAATTTAGTTCCTCTTCCAACTGAAAAGCAGCTTTAACTGGTTTTGAGAGCCAATTGGATCTCCGCAGAGGGTCTAAGCCTTCTTCTGTCCAGAAAATTAGGAGGTAAAAACCACTGGAATTAGACCTCTGGCTACAGTTCTACAACGTTCCCGATATTGCCATGCGCTGATCATGAGTCTTAAACCTCAACAAGTTTTACTCGGACTTTATTATTTTACTGACCAATTTGCTAAGCCTGTTTCGAATCTGCTTGGTTTTAATGCCATAAACTAAGGGGTTTATCACCGGGGGCAGCAGGAGGTAAACATTTCCAAAAAAGATATGAAGGTACGGAGCCGGGGCATTTGAATACCGGTGCACCAAAGAAAGGCCGATGAGGGGGATGTAGTAGACGAGGACTGTACATATGTGGGCGGCACAGGTACTGATGGCCTTCAGATTGGCCTCAGCCAGCAGACACACCGCCGTCTTTATGATCAGCAGGTACGAGATGGAGATGAACAGCGAGTCGATGCCCATGGTATAGAGGATGATAAACAGGCCGTAGATGATGTTGACATTATAGTCAACGCAGGACAACTTCATGACGTCTTGGTGGAGGCAGTAAGAATGCGTCAGTGATTTTCTCTGAAACAAGGGAAGCCTTTTAATAAGCAGTGGGAGAGGGGTCATCCCCGCCACCCCTCGTATTATTATGACCAAGGAGATCTTTGCGATGTTTCGGTTAGTTAAGATGGAAGTATATCGAAGTGGGTGGCAAATGGCCACATATCGGTCTACAGCCATGGCCACCAGTATCCCAGAATCCAGGGCGGATAGGAAATGGATGAAGAACATCTGAGTCAGACACATGTCGAAAGTGATCTGCTGCCGGTTAAACCAGAAGATCCCCAACATCTGAGGCATGACTGTGGTGGCTATTAGGATTTCCACAACTGATAGCAGGAAAAGGAAGACGTACATGGGTTCATGAAGCTCCTGGTGCACCTTAATGATGTAGAGAATAGTAGAATTCCCCACGACAGCCATGACATACATTATTGCAATGAGAAACCCAAACCAGAAATTATATTTATCCAAGTTCGGTATACCGCTGAGGGTGAATTCACTGACATTGCTGCATGACGTGTTGTTGGCCTCTGCCATGTCTTGTAGATGGTCACCAAAGCTGCATCTTGTCCTGTAACAACAGTGGAACACATTAGTCACACGATAGGACAATTCTGACCTTACCACTATCTCCTTAGAGAAGATGTTTGACTTGGGATTAAACTAATACAGTGTAATGGCCACAAAGCCATCGCTGTATTAGACACCTCCTTTCTGGCAAAGCCCCCCACCCTGCTCCAAAGCCTACCACCTGCCTTCTTCTTTATTGAACAGCATCATAACACCCACTTCCTGTGACTCCAGGACCTCATTGACCCACCCGCTGGGAAAACAGCATCAAGCCACCCTGGGGCTCACAGGAGAATTCTGTAGAGAATGGCACCATGTATTTACGTTGAGCTGTTCTATGCAGGATTCAGGACCCAACCATCACTGTAGACAGAAGGGGAAAAACGGGACCCCTGATGTCATGTAAGCAGACTGTAGAGCAGGTGCCTACAGAGTTTTTGTTATTTTTTTTTTATTGTTATGTACTTGTCTGTGCTAATTGTTGCATATGTTGTCCCACACTGGTGGCCCCAGGAAGTCATGGGTTACCTATGGTAATCATGTTTCCCTAGACTTTTTAGAAATACTACTCTCTGTTGGGGTCAAGTAGATAAAAGGAGGGAGCCATCTTGAGATTGGGTCACTCCATGTGTTGGATCTGGGACAGGAGATTGCTGCACTAAGTAACACTTTACTTTGCTTACTATCTTTCCCCTTGGTGGGAACCTAGTCGGGGTTCCAGGACATAGACTGATGGACTTGTATAAGTGTACTAGGGACTTTAAGGACTCTCTCTACAATTCAAAAGGTATGACCACCTCAAGGAGCAAGGGCACCAGGAGGCAATAGCTAGAACTTTGTAAGATGATTGAAATGTATATGAAGAAGCTAACCCTACCATTCCTCCCCAGCTTCCTTCTGGGACCTTCTTCCAGAGATTGCCTGAGGCATGATAAATATTTATACTGGATATTTGACTCTTCCTGCCCTACATTACACAGGTGATATAACCCAGACGAGCCCCCATATGTAGTGCTCACCCCCTAGAGGGGCCACTAAGAATATGTCCAGGTCTGGAACCCAGATTTCAGTTCTTGTCTCAGTAGCCCTCTCCCAGGAGCAGCAACCCCAGGAAAACTGGAAACCTCCCTGGAGAGGAAAAAAACTCTCTGGAAAGGCCTCCTAAACATTTATCACCTCCCCAGTCACCCTCTGGTGCCTCATTCCAGGGATTGCCTGAGGCATGATAAATATTCATACTGGATATTTGACTCTTCCTTCCCTACGTTATATAGGTGATGGCAGCATACCGTATACCACAGGGATATTCCAGACGAGCCCCCACATGTATTGCTTACACTCTGGAGGGGGCACTAAGAATATGCCCAGCTCTGGAGCCCAGAAACTGGAACCTTCCCTGGAGAGGAAAGAACAATCTGGAAAGGCTTCCCAAACATTTTTTTTACCTCCCCAGTCACCTTCTGGGTGCCTCATTCAAGGGATTGGTTGAAACATGATAAATATTCATACTGGACATTTACCTTTCCCCATCCTATATTCTGGAAGCTTCTTCCAGAAGCAGGTGGAAGGAATCAAACATCCAGCTAGGAAACCCTGATCAGACAAAAAGAATAGATTACTGCCTTACCAACTGCAGTGAAGCGAACAAGTAAAATTAGCCCAGCAGCCTAGGTAGAGGAAGGCGCTACATCTTGATGCAATCCATAAATTTACTCTTCTTATATTGTAAGTGACAGTCGGTGTTTGTGGAGCTAAAGTCACACTCACCTTTCCTGGGAACCAGTGTTGGGTCTCCTCTTCGGGACCGTGGTCTATCAGCTTTCCAGTTTCACCTTGGCTTAAATTTTGAAGCATGGCTTGGCCTTCAACCTACGTTTGAGCTGCAGCACTTACATGTGTTGCCTTGCCTCCTGTATCCTCCAAGTCTACCTCGGGCACTCTGGGTACTCTATGTATGCCTGCAGTGTGCTCCCATTTTACCTCTGTTCACTGCAGTGCACCCAGGGACTCCATTTTTCCAGTTTACATATTCTCTAATGCTCAGTGACCCCAAGTGCACTCCCAGTCTCCCAGGTACTCAGTACAAACCCGCTGCACTCTGTAGAAGAAGTGAGGCACTCGGTACAAAACCTGGGGTGCTCAGTACAAAAACCATGAAACTTGGTAGAAGACGCTGGGTGCTCAGTACAAAATTCAGGGCATTTAATACAAACCCACGACAATCAGTAGAAGAAGTGGGACACTCAGTACAAGACCTGTTGAACTCAGTATAGAACCTAAGGCACTCAGTTGAAGACCTGGGGCACTTGACAGTAGACCTAAGGCACTCAGTACAGGACCAGGGCAAATAGTACAAGACCTGGGGCACTCAATGGTAGACCTGGGGCACTTAGTCGATGACCAATGGCACTCAACAAAAACTTAAGGCACTCTGTACAACCCTGCAACACTCACTAGAAGAACTGGGGCACTCTGTACAGGACCCATGGCACTCAGTAGAAGACCTGGGAGCTCAGCACAAAACCTGGGGCACTCAGTGCAATTCAAGAGTACTCCATTGATGACCCAAGGCACTCAGTATGAACCCACAGCACTCAATAGAAGAATTGGAGAACTTGGTAGAAGATTTAGGGCACTGAATATAAACCCACGTCACTTAGTGGATGAACTGGGGGCACTCAGTACAAGGCTGGGGGCACTCAGTACACGACTAGGGGCGCTCAGTACAAGGTTGGGGGCGCTCAGTACACGACTAGGGGCACTCAGTACAAGGCTGGGGGAACTCAGTACACGACTAGGGGCACTCAGTACACGACTAGGGGCACTCAGTACAAGGCTGGGGGCACTCAGTGCACGACTAGGGGCACTCAGTGCACGACTAGGGGCACTCAGTGCACGACTAGGGGCACTCTGTGCACGACTAGGGGCACTCTGTGCACGACTAGGGGCACTCTGTGCACGACTAGGGGCACTCTGTGCACGACTAGGGGCACTCTGTGCACGACTAGGGGCACTCTGTGCACGACTAGGGGCACTCTGTGCACGACTAGGGGCACTCTGTGCACGACTAGGGGCACTCTGTGCACGACTAGGGGCACTCAGTGCACGACTAGAGGCACTCAGTACACAACTAGGGGCACTCAGTAGCTTACTAGGAGTAAGTTCTAGGGTGTAATAGTGTATTTCTGTATACCTAGTGCCCAGTGGTGTATTTAGGTTTTGTGCTGCCCTAGGCATGAGTAAACTTGTGCACCCCCTAATTTAAATATGGTAACCCCTTCCTGTCAAGGCCACACCGCTCCCTGCTTAAGACCCACCCTGCCATCTGTAGACCACACCCCTTCCTCTTTAGGCCCCACCTTTTTCTCTCCAGTCTATTGGAAGGCAAACTCTGCATGTACACAGGTAAATGCAGGTTAGAAGGAGGTCAATTGCACCAGTCAGTGGATTCTGAATGATCACTGAAATATCTCAAACTGATGTCAGAACAAATGCCAGTGCTAAGTGATAACAAATGCACTTTGTTGTGTTGGAAGTGCTCATTGTCACCTGTTAACCACTTGACAACTGGGCACTTAAACCCCCTTCCTAACCAGACCAATTTTCAGCTTTTGGTGCTCTCACATTTTGAATGACAATTACTCAGTCATGCAACACTGTATCTTTATGAAATTTTTGTCCTTTTTTTCACACAAATAGAGCTTTCTTTTGGTGGTATTTAATCACTGCTGGGTTCTTTATTTTTTGCGCCGTAAAAGAAAAAAGACCGAAAAATCGGTAAAAAAATACATTTTTCTTCGTTTCTGTTATAATATTTTGCAAATTAGTAATTTTTCTTCATATATTTTGGCCAAAATTTATACCGCTACATATCTTTGGTAAAAATAACCCAAATCGGTGGATATTATTTGGTCTTTTTGAAAGTTATAGCGTCCACAAGCTATGGTGCCAATATCTGAAAATTGATCACACCTGAAGTACTGACGGCCTATCTAATTTCTTGAGACCCTAACATGCCAGAAAAGTACAAATACCCCCCAAATGACCCCTTTTTGGAAAGAAGACATTCCAAGGTATTTAGAAAGATGCATGGTGAGTTTTTTGAAGTTGTCATTTTTTCCCACAATTCTTTGCAAAATCAAGGGTTTTTTTTTACTTTTTTTTTTTCCACAAAATTGTCATATTAGCAGGTTATTTCTCACACACCGCATGTGCATACCACAAATTACACCCCAAAACACATTCTGCTATTACTCCCGAGTACGGCGATACCACATGTGTGAGACTTTTACACAGCGTGGCCACATACAGAGGCCCAACATGCAAGGAGCACCTTCAGGCGTTCTGGAGCACCCAGGCCAATTCTGACATTTCTCTCCTACATGTAAAAACCATCATTTATTAGCTAGAAAATTACTTAGAACCCCAAAACATTATATATGTTTTTTTAGCAAAGACCCTAGAGAATACAATGGCAGTTGTTGCAACTTTTTATCTCGCACGGTATTTGCACAGCAATTTTTTTAACGCTTTTTTTTGGAAAAAAAAATGTTTTGTGCTTTACAAAAACCAAAACAGTAAAGTTAGCCCAATGTTTTTGCATAATGTGAAAGATGAAGTTACGCCGAGTAAATAGATACCCAACATGTCACCCTTCAAAATTGCACGCGCTTGTGGAATGGCGCCAAACTTTGCTACTCAAAAATCCCCATAGGCGACGCTTTAAAATTTTTTACTGGTTACATGTTTTGAGTTACAGAGGAGGTCTAGGGCCAAAATTATTGCTCTCGCTCTACCGATCGCAGTGATACCTCACATGTGTGGTTTGAACACGGTTTTCATATGTGGGCGGGACTTACGTATGCGTTCGCTTCTGCATGCGAGCACACAGGGACAGGGGCGCTTTAAAAAATTTTTTTTTTTTTTTTATTGTTCATTTTACTTTATTTATTTTAGTTTGATGCTTTTTTCAAAAAAAAAAAAAATTTTGACCACTTTTATTCCTATTACAAGGAATATAAACATCCTTGTAATAGGAATATGGCATGACAGGTCCTCTTTACAGTGAGATATGGGGGGTCAATAAGACCCCACATCCCACCTCTAGGCTGGGAAGCCTGAAATTAAAAAAAAAAAAAAAAAAGATCCTGGCTTCGATCGTAGCGGTGAGTCGGTAGAAGCACCGCAAGGCGGCGGGAAGGGGGGACATCCCCTCTCGCCTCCCGTAAGAACGATCAAGCAGTGGAACAGCCGCTATGATCGTTCTTATGGTGTAGGGAATCGCCGGCTGAAAAAGCTGATATCTGAATGATGCCTGTAGCTGCACCCATCATTCAGATATCTCCGCACAAAGTCAAGGATGTTGTATGACGGCGGGCGGGCGGGAAGTGGTTAAAACGCTTTTTTTTTTTTTAACACAAAGTTGTCCATTTATACAATATTTCTACCACATAACATGTACATACCAAAAATGACCCCCCAAAATAGATTCTCCTCCTCCTCCTGAGTACAGCGATACCACATGTGTGAGACTTCCACAGCCTGGCCACATACAGAGGCCGAGTACAGCTGAGCATGGCTCAGCATGGCAGGGTATGGCGGGGTATTGCGGAGTATGGCGGGGTATGGCGGAGTATGGCGGGGTATGGCGGAGTATGGCGGGGTATGGCAGAGTATGGCGGAGTATGGCGGAGTATGGCGGAGTATGGCGGGGTATTGCGGAGTATGGCGGGGTATTGCGGGGTATGGCGGAGTATGGCGGGGTATTGCGGAGTATGGCGGGGTATGGCGGGGTATGGCGGAGTATGGCGGGGTATGGCGGGGTATGGCAGGGTATGGCAGAGTATGGCAGAGTATGGCAGAGTATGGCAGAGTATGGCAGAGTATGGCGGAGTATGGCGGAGTATGGCGGAGTATGGCGGAGTATGGCGGGGTATGGCGGGGTATGGCAAAGTATGGCGGAGTATGGCGGAGTATGGCGGAGTATGGCGGAGTATGGCGGAGTATGGCGGGGTATGGCGGGGTATGGCGGAGTATGGCGGGGTATGGCAGAGTATGGCGGAGTATGGCTGAGTATGGCGGGGTATGGCTGAGTATGGCGGAGTATGGCGGAGTATGGCGGGGTATGGCGGGGTATGGCTGAGTATGGCTGAGTATGGCGGGGTATGGTGGAGTATGGCGGGGTATGGCAGAGTATGGCGGAGTATGGCGGAGTATGGCGGAGTATGGCGGGGTATGGCGGGATATGGCGGGGTATGGCAGAGTATGGCAGAGTATGGCGGAGTATGGCGGGGTATGGCAGAGTATGGCGGAGTATGGCGGAGTATGGCGGGGTATGGCAGAGTATGGCGGAGTATGGCGGAGTATGGCGGGGTATTGCGGAGTATGGCGGGGTATTGCGGGGTATGGCGGAGTATGGCGGGGTATTGCGGGGGTATTGCAGAGTATTGTGGGGGCATTTCAGAGTATTGTGGGGGCATTGCAGAGTATTGTGGGGGTATTGCAGAGTATTGTGGGGGTATTGCAGAGTATTGTGGGGGTATTGCAGAGTATTGTGGGGGTATTGCAGAGTATTGCACAGCATTAGTAGTGAGGGATGGCTGAGCATGGATGGATGGATGTCTCTGTGCAGCGCTGCGGGCACTACACATCCAGCCCACATCGCTGCAGACATCCATCCATCCCCCTCCCCACTCACAGTGTACCGATCGGTACACAGGAGGGGAGGAGAGGAACCGGCGTCATCAGATGACGCCGGTCTGTTTACATGTGATCGCGCCGTCATTTGACGGCTCGATCACATGGTAAACGGCCGCGATCAGGGGACCCGGCGGTCACGGATGTGTTTGGGTGCGCGCCCCAGGGGGCGCGCGAGAGGGGAATTCTGGGAGGACGTCATAGTACGCCCTCCCAGAGTTATCCAACCGCCCTGCAGCCGTCATTCGGCTATGGGCCGGTTGGTAAGTGGTTAAAATACCCCTAAATGACATCACATTGGGCCAGCAGATAGGGTTAGCTTAAATCCATATTTGTGGATTATTGAACATACAATGGTGATCTGACCACACAGGTACCGCTCTTGGCTGTCAGTACCACTTATCCCAGGAGGAACACTGGGGATGGGGACCTGTCCAACTAATGTTCCATTTAATGGTGGTCATGTAAAATTCACAAACCGGTTTCATAGTCAAAGAATTAGGACTCGATCAGGCCAAAAATAACCCCAAAATATGTCAACACACAGACTGAAATATCTTTAACCTGTGTATGTTTAATTGCAATACATTTTGCTAAATAAAACAGGAGTAACTAGCATAAAGATGTTCCTATAGAGGAAAACCTAAGACAAATCAGCAGGTTGCAAAAACCATGAGCGAAAAAAGTACACTAAAAGTGTAGTGTAAGCCAGTGGGGACTCTTTTCATGTGGGGGCCAGGAGGAGGCTGTTTTTTTCGTGCGGGGGGGCATCTTTTTTGCTGCCCCCCTGCAAAGTGCTGCCCTAGGCCTGGGCCTTGTTGGCCTAGGCCAGGATACTGCATTGCTAGTGCCAGAGAAAATTGAGTACTGTCCGTGATACTTTTTTATTTGCACTAACATACAATTTTTCAGGACAAGCTTTCGGGGTATGTCCCCTTCTTCAAGGTCCAAGCAGTACCTAAAAGCTTGTCCTGAAAAATTGTATGTTAGTGCAAATAAAAAAATAAAAAAAGTATCACGGACAGAACTCAATTTTCTCTGTCACAATTGCACTAATACGGCTACAACAAATCAAGTATGTATACCTAGTGCAAAATTTTCCCCTACTGGAGTCTTGCATTGTATATATTGTATATATTATACTGCCCCCCCCCTTGTATTACACATGTACTTTATACTGATCCCCCCCCCCCCCCATTGTAATGCACATGTACTTTATAATGGAACCCTCCCCCATTTTATTGCACACGTACTTTATATTGGAGACCCCCCCCATTGTATTGTGCATGTACTTTATACTGGAGCTCCCCCCATTGCATATGTACTTGAACCCCCATTGTACTGTTTGCTCCAGTTGTAATCTGATGTAGATCAATGTATCAGCCGGGAATTCCTTATTTTACACAATATGAAACCTCTATAGCATTCACAAATACTAATTTCATATTCACACACATCACAGTGACATCACACACACACACATCACAGTGACATCACACACACACACATCACAGTGACATCACACACACATCACAGTGACATCACACACACACACACATCACAGTGACATCACACACACATCACAGTGACATCACACACATACATCACAGTGACATCACACATCACAGTGACATCACACACACACACACAATCACAGTCACATCACACACACATCACAGTGACATCACACACACATGTCGCAGTGACATCAGACACAACAACGTGACACGAATCACAGTGGAATCACACATATTACAGAGACATTACACACATCACAGTGACATCACACACACATCACAGTGACATCAGACATAGTACAGTGACGTCACACACAAATCGCAGTGACATCGCACACATGTCGCAGTGACGTCACACACACATCACAGTGACTTCACACACACAAATCGCAGTGACATCGCACACACAAATCGCAGTGACGTCACACACACATCACAGTGACATCACACACACATGTCGCAGTGACATCACACACACACATGTCGCAGTGACATCACACACATGTTGCAGTGACATCACACACAACAAACTGATATGATACTGCACACATTGCAATGGAATCACACATATTACAGGGACATTACACACATTGCAGTGACATCGCACGTACATTACAGTGACAATATACATATTGTGGTGACATCACAGACATCCCGGTGACATCACACATATACTTAATGGTAAATACCTTGCAGCACAGCAGAATTTTTCGCCCCTATGTCCAGTTGCCCATCTCTCAGGGTACATCCAGGTCAGAGGGGGTCATTAGACAGGGTCCGCCAGGCCAGGTGGAAGCTTCCAACATGGGCTTTGCACAGTGATGGACAAAGTGGGGTCACCAGGGTGGTCCAGCATTCAGTCCCCTGGAGAAGATGTGGAACGTCTGACTTCTGGAAGGTCGTGTGACTCTGCAGACCACAGAGAGGAGGAATATTCAGGGGAAGAGGAAATTTCTACATCTCTCTCAGAGAAGAAATCTAAACATGACAGAACAATAGTTATCAGTCAGGAGAGGGAACGGCGGCCAGCTGAGACTCAGCCAAGAGGAGAAACTTTCCATACAGGGACCATGGGCCAATCTGCCTGATCTGTGCCTGATAAAAGGATGGCGCTGGCTGGATGGGCACAGCGGGGGGAGGGGGGGACACTCAGTAGTTGATATTAGTCATTGTGCGTAATTTTCCACAGATGTAACTTCTGATGGTTATCAGGCAAACTCTGCAACTTACTCATTCTCTATGAGCCTGTATCCCCACATGGAGACCCGAGAGATACTTAAAGGTTCAATGCCTGAGTCCAAGCAACCACAGTCCAAGGAGTTGTATGTAGCACCCTCTAGTGTAGAGTGCTAGCTGTAAATACTTAGTGTTTAGTGTAGGTATATTTTAGCCTGGCTGAGAGCCAGACTGGGTTGAATCTGGGTCAGGACTGAGTGACTCAGGGAGGCTGGATGACTCTTCATGCAGCATCTCTGGTACCTCCCCCTACTTGCTGGAACCCTGAAGAAGCTTCCAGAACAATTAGATGGAGGTTAGGAGGAGCTGCTTGGAGTATTGAGGAGGTCTCCAGCCAATCCCCAGCAAGTGGGATGGCAGGGGGTCTTAAATCCTCTTAAGTACTCTGGGTTATACCAGAAGGGTCAATAGGGTGGAAGCTGGAGATGGAGTGCTGAGGAGGCTGTCGGTGGCCCTTGAGGATGCCCCCTAGTGTGGGAGGCTGATCTCGGGCCTGGGGCTTGGATGCTGGAAGGATTCTCTTACAAAACATGGAATGGTCCTGATGGGTCACTATTCCTTCCACTAACACCAATGATGGGACATTATTCCTCCCACTGACACCAAGGATGGGGCACTATTCCTCCCACTGATACCAATGAAGGGACACTATTCCTCCCACTGACACCAATGATGGAGCACTATTCCTCCCACTGACACCAAGGATGGGGCACTATTCCTCCCACTGATACCAATGAAGGGACACTATTCCTCCCACTGACACCAATGATGGAGCACTATTCCTCCCACTGACACCAATGATGGGGCACTATTCCCCCCCACTGACACCAATGATGGGACACTATTCCTCCCACTGACACCAATGATGGGACACTATTCCTCCCACTGACACCAATGATGGGACACTATTGATCTTTTATTAAAAGAATCAAGCAACCAATTTTATACAAAAGTAAAAAACAAAACCATAGTACAAAACTTCAACAGAAATCCAAGGAATACACATCCATGTTCAGAATATATACAATATATACATAATCCACTACCAAAATTATTTACATAAAGCAGCAGAGAGGGCCTAAGAGGCACAACCCATCACCTATGTACGCAGCCATTTATCAAAAATTAATCCAAAAAAAAATAATAATCTAGGGTGATAAGAGACAGACAGCCACACCCGGGAAAGAGACTCCTGGCAGTCAGGGAGGCCTGAAACCCCTCCACGCCTTCAACCAAGCCCCCCGACTCCGCTTGTCTCTCTCGAGCACCCGAATCTTCTCCACCTCATGCAGAATGTCATACACCACCACCTGAACAGGAAGGATTTTACGCCGAATGCAGACCTTACACCGTGCGTTCCAAGTGAAATAACGAACTACTAGGCTAACTAGAAAAAGTGTATCTAAACAAAAAACCCCACCAGTATTGAATGCTCCGTACACCCACTCAGCATAACCCAGCCTGGAGAGGAAAGGGACACCGAGGGCCCGCCCCACCTGTTTGTACACCTCTATGTTAAAAGGGCAATGAAGCAGAAAATGGTCCATAGTCTCCTCCTCACCTGCACACTCCTCCCGAGGACAGCTACGATCCACCCCACTGCGGAATTTCAAATTGCCCCTAACATAGAGTCTCCCATGGAAGCACAACCAGGCCAGATCCCTGAATTTAGGGGGTACTCTGTCCAAATTAATAAGTCTTAACCCTGCCCTCAAAACTGGGCCTGGGCAATCCCTTAAGGCCAGTGGGTCATGAAAGACTTCGCTCAAGACTCGACTCATAAGGACTTTCCTCGGAACCGATCTGAGATCTTCAGCCGACAATCGCCACTGCCGTAGTAACTTCAGGCACGGAGCGACATAGGCTGGTAGCTGACCACGATGACCCCTGAAATTCTTCACTTGGCCACCTTCTTCCCAAAGTCGCAGAAAAGGCCTAAACCAAGATCTAAATATGCCTACCCATCCAGGAGGTTCCACTGCAAGCATATTACCAGTGTTAAACTTGAGAAAAAGCAGTGAAAAGAAAAGAACTGGGTTGACCATACCTAAGCCACCCTCCCTCCTGGATAGATAGGTGACATTCCTCTTGATGGGGTTCAGTCTGTTCCCCCACAACATCTGGAAGAACACACTACTGACCCTAGCATAGAGAGACACTGGCAACATGCAGACAAAGCTGACATACAAGAAGATCGGAATCAGGTAAGTCTTAATCAGATCAACCCTTTCCCTCATAGATAACTTCCATCTCTTCCAGCTGACCACCTTAGTATTGGCAATTTCCAGTCTGCCTTCCCAGTTTTTTAGGCCATAATCGCCAGGTCCAAATTCAATGCCTAAAATCTTAATTCTTTCCTGGGGCACTGGAAAGGTGTCCGGGAGATCAAACCCCTCACCTTCCTTTCCCATCCAGAAAACTTCACTCTTTTCCTGATTGATCTTGGAGCCTGATGCTTCAGAATACCGTGATGTCAGAGAGACCACCTCCTCTGCTTCATCCGCCCCAGTGACAATCACCGACACATCGTCCGCATAGGCAACAACCCTCAAAGGCGGCTCACCCGGAAGCCCCACTGGCACCCCACACAACATGCCGCTCTCTAGCCTCCTGATGAAGGGGTCGATTGCAAACACATAGAGCAGGGGACTCAGGGGACAACCCTGGCGCACCCCGGAGCCAACCTCAAAGGACTGCCCAACCCAACCATTAACAAGAGGAAAGCTCTCTGCCCCCTCATACAAGACTTTTAACCAATCGACAAAACCACCCGGCAGACCGTACTTACTAAGGAGCAACCACAGGTACTCATGGTTAACACGATCAAAAGCCTTTGCCTGATCCAATGTCAGCAAATACTTTCCCCAGCCTGCAGCCCTGCACCGCTCCAAGGCCTCCCGGACAGCTAAAACTGCTGTGAAGGTGCACCTACCCTGGACCGAACAGTGCTGATGGCGAGAAAGCAAAGACTCTGCTACTGACGATAGGCGCCAGAAAATGATCTTTGCCAGTATCTTTCTATCGACATTAAGAAGGCTGATGGGGCGCCAATTCTCAATCATCGAAGGATCTTTACCCTTTGAAAGAAGAATCACAGCTGAGTGCCTCATGGAAGAGGGAAGTACCCCCTCAGCAAGGCAACTGTTAAAAACCTCTACCAAATGTGGGGCCAGAATAGACTTAAAAGCTTTGTAAAACTCAGCCGTCAAGCCATCCGGTCCAGGTGACTTTTTGATGGCAAGCTGTTCAATTGCCCTTATCACCTCTTCAACTGTGATCTCCTCTGTCAAATTCATCAATGGGACATCTTCATCATTTAGACCTGGAGTAGAGTCCAAAAAGCTTTCCATCTTGTCACGGTCAAGCTCTTTCCTCCCAAGAAGGTCAGCATAAAAGGACCTCACGACCTCCAGAATCCCTGACCTGGACTTTGTCAAGGAACCTGTACTGTCCTTAAGGCCAACGACCGTTTTAACAGCTACACCTTGTTTGCAGTTCTGGTAAGGGTCAGGCGAGTGGTACTTCCCATAGTCCCTCTCCAGAACCAAAGAGGCATGCCGGTCATATTGACACTTCCTGAGAAGGAGTTTCACTTCGGAGATTGCCCCAGGATCTCCTCCTCTCGAGACAAGAATATCCAGCTTCCTCCGTAAACGTTGGTAGGTCATGTATTTATTAAACTGCTTTCTATTGGCTAGGCCCCTGAAGAATCCAGCAATCCTCTTTTTGGTCAGCTCCCACCACTCAGCCTTGCTGCTACAAAAGTCCAGGATGGTCACCTGTGCCTGAAAGAATTCCTTAAAGGATTGTCTAACATGTTCGTCCTTGAGTAGAGTCAAATTCAATCTCCAGATGCCCTTGCCCCTCTGAGGGGCGTCTGAAGCATTCAGGACCACAGATAGCATACAGTGATCAGAGAACTCTACTGCCTGCACCACTGGGGGTGAGAAAGCAGAGGTCTCCTTCAAAAAAAACCTATCTATTCTACTCTGACTATTACCTCGATGAAAGGTGAACCCAGTGTCATCCGGGAGGTGCTTAATGTGCACATCCACAAGACCAGCATCCCTAACCATACTATTTAAAAAAACGCTATCATATCCCAGCCTGTCCTTGAAGTCCTTCCTGTCCTTGGGCCTAGTTACTGTATTAAAGTCACCTCCAAAGACCACTTGCCGGGATGTAAAAAGAAATGGCTTGATCCTTGTAAAAAGGCATTTCCTGTCCCACTTTGTGTGCGGCCCATAAACATTAATTAGGCGCAGGTCCTGCCCTCCCACAAGGACGTCTAAGACCATACATCTCCCAATCTCCACCTCAATAACCCGCCGGACAGTTACCATGCTGGTTTTAAACAACACCGCCACACCGCCGTAAGGCTCGGCCGCAAGAGACCAGTAAGATGGACCATACCTCCACTCTCTCTTGGCCATATGAATATCTGCCAAGGAGGTGAGCCTAGTCTCTTGCAAAAATAAAATTTCAGCATCTAATTGGCTGAACAAAAAGAAGGCCATAGAACGAGCTCTTACTGACTTAATGCTGGCGACATTTATTGTCACCACTTTTAACGGAGGGGGAACCGCCATTTGGTTTATTGGGTGGATTGCTTCTTAGCTCCCCTCTGCTGCTCATCACCAGAAGCCTCTCTCTTTCTTGAGGCCGCCTCAAACTCCATTTCGGAATCAGAACTTCGCTCCGAAGAAGCTCCAGATGAAGAAATATCCCAATTAGAGGACCTATAACGGTTGGAGACAGGCACTGGAGCCTGCTCCGTCCTCACCACCTGCTTCTTCCGCTTCCCAACCTTCCTTCTCTCCTCCAGGTACTGCAGGTCAGCTTCAGAGATGCCCTCATCTCTTACTTTTTTCTGTGAAGTCTTTCCACAAGACTTCTTTACAGAGGAAGAAGCAACCTTTTTAGTACCCACTGCCACTCCTGGTGGGGGGGGGGTGCTCCCTTTGAATCAGACTTAGGAGGGGTAGACTCCTGGGGGGTAACTGACTCAGGAGGCACAGACTTGGAAGGTTCTGACACAAGAGGAGGGGATACAGTAGGCTGGGGGGAGACACAGAGACAGATACAGATACAGAAGGAATACTTACAGACACATGAGGGGTGGCCACAGGAACTGGAGAGGGATCCTGAGCAGGACCAGGGGAGTCAGTCACCGCAGAGGAGGATGGTACACCAGGGGCCTCACTCTCCATCCTGTCCAGCCTTGACAAGTCATCTATTACCTCCTTCTCCATATTGTGCCAGGCTTCAGGACATCTGCTGTAGGGGTGGCCAAGGCGCAGGCACAGGTTGCACCTGATCATTTCGGTGCAGTCCTTAGCCATATGACCCTGACCCCGACACACTGAACATATCAAGGCTGAACAGGAGGAGCTCAAATGCCCCTTTTCTCCACAGCGGTGACACAGCTTCGGCTGACCAGGGTAAAAAACAGTCATCCTATCCCTCCCTATAAAAGCTGAGGAGGGCAGGTGACGGACAACATTCCCATCCCTGGCCAACCTGACTGTAACCGACCAACCCCCAGTCCAGATGTTACGCTCATCAAGGATTTTATTGGGCTTGGTCAAAACCTCCCCATAGTTCCTTAACCAAACCTCTAGATCCCGGGCAGGAACACTCTCATTAGTGAGGATAATTGTGATTTTTTTTACTGTAGACCTCTGAGAAACCGCAACTGGGGCCAGACCTTCCCATTCTGGTCTTGACCTGCAACGAGCCTCATATCTCTCCCAGAACAGGTCAAGACCCTCTGGCCTGGTGAAGCTAACTGTATAATCCCGGCTCCCAGCTACATGTATAAAGGCATACAGATCATTTGCCCCAAAACCCATCTCTAAAATCAAATCCACCACTGCACGCCGTGCTGGAGGGATCGCACCACCTTCCCATTTCAGAATAACAACATTACGTCTGGGACCCCCAGCAGAAGCCAGAGACCCAAGACCAGATCCTGGGGTGCTCAAAGCGGTAGCCTGTAGGGGAAAACCCCGCTTGGGGGCAGAGCTACCAGGAGCAGAGCGTACCACCTGAGCAAAGGTAGGTTTATCAGGGCCAAGGCCCCACACTGAAGTCACAGTAGTCTGTATATTACTATTATTATTCACTGCTTGAACGGAGTTGGTAGGACTGTCCATCACACTTGAACTGGGACCATTGTTCATCACACTGGTACTGGGATGATTTTTATCAGTCACACAAAACTTCACATTCCCATCAGGAATAGTCACAGTTTCTGATGCAATACCAGCTGTCTCCTGAAGCTGTGCTGTAGAGTCCTCAGCAGCTGTGGGGCAAACAGCTTCAGCCAAAGGGGGGTTAATTGGCTCTGCTGAATCTTGTAGTTCATCTGCAGGAATGTCATTTTTTAAAAGCAAACTTTGCTGTACTGCAGCATCAGCAGGCACAGCATTGCTACACATAGGACTAGCAGCCTGACTCTCACTGGGTACATTGTCTGTATCAGTCACAGTGTTGAATGGCACAAAAATTGTTTTATCCACAATATGGGACTTGACAGGCTTTACCTTGTCAGGCACATTATCTGTTATGTCCTCATCATTAAACGCCAGCTGATCCCCCCGCATAGGAGACTCCATTACCTGGATGGCCCTGAGCATGCCTCCTGAGTCCTGGGAAGGCATGGGGCTGCTTACCTCTCCCTGAGGGGGCAGGGGGTCAGAACTGGGGGTCTCCTCCTCCACCTCCATCTTTGTCATCCTCGCAAATCTTTTATTGTTACAAAACTTTTCTTTAAATGGCCCATCTCTGCCTTCCATCATGGCCACAATGGTCTCCTGGTGTTCCACCCGAACCTTGGCCAGTTGGATCTCCGGATCCATGGATCCACGTCTCTGGCTATGTAAGCCCTCACGCTGCCTTCTCAGGCGCTTCACCTCCGCTCTGAGCTTGTACAGCTTGTCTCTCTCCTTATTCAGGACCTTAATCCCGGCCACCACTCGCTCCCGGATGGCCCCGGAACCTTCATCTTCACCAGGGGCAGAGAGATCACCAACCATGGGTTGTACAGAGGAAGGCATGTCACCTGATGGCCCAGGAGATGGCTGGGAGCTTCCAGCAGGAGAGGCCCCGCTGTCCTCCATGGCTTCCCCAGAAAGGGGCCAGGAGAGCTGGGAGAGATTTCCTCACCACTCCCCTCTCACACCGATCACCTGGAGGAGCTCCAGAGACACCTTCCTCCTGACACACCTGTGCTCCAATGATGGGTGGGGCACTATTCCTCCCACTGACACCAATGATGGGACACTATTCCTCCCACTGACACCAATGATGGGACGCTATTCCTCCCACTGATACCAATGATGGGGCACTATTCCTCCCACTGACACCAATGATGGGGCACTATTCCTCCCACTGATAACAATGATGGGGCACTATTCCTCCCACCGACACCAATGATGGGACACTATTCCTCCCACCGACACCAATGATGGGGCACTATTCCTCCCACTGACACCAATGATGGGACACTATTCCTCCCACTGACACCAATGATGGGGCACTATTCCTCCCACTGACACCAATGATGGGACACTATTCCTCCCACTGACACCAATAATGGGACACTATTCCTCCCACTGATACCAATGATGGGGCACTATTCCTCCCACTGATACCAATGATGGGGCACTATTCCTCTCACTGACACCAATGATGGGACACTATTCCTCCCACTGACACCAATGATGGGGCACTATTCCTCCCACTGACACCAATGATGGGACACTATTCCTCCCACTGACACCAATAATGGGACACTATTCCTCCCACTGATACCAATGATGGGGCACTATTCCTCCCACTGATACCAATGATGGGGCACTATTCCTCCCTCTGATACCAATGATGGGGCACTATTCCTCCCACTGACACCAATGATGGGGCACTATTCCTCCCACTGATACCAATGATGGGGCACTATTCCTCCCACTGATACCAATGATGGGGCACTATTCCTCCCACTGACACCAATGATGGGGCACTATTCCTCCCACTGACACCAATGATGGGGCACTATTCCTCCCACTGATACCAATGATGGGACACTATTCCTCCCACTGACACCAATGATGGGGCACTATTCCTTCCACTGACACCAATGATGGGGCACTATTCCTCCCACTGACACCAATGATGGGGCACTATTCCTCCCACTGACACCAATGATGGGGCACTATTCCTCCCACTGACACCAATGATGAGGCACTATTCCTCCCACTGACACCAATGATGGGGCACTATTCCTCCCACTGACACCAATGATGGGGCACTATTCCTCCCACTGATACCAATGATGGGACACTATTCCTCTCACTGACACCAATGATGGGGCACTATTCCTCCCACTGACACCAATGATGGGACACTATTCCTCTCACTGACACCAATGATGGGACACTATTCCTCCCACTGACACCAATGATGGGACACTATTCCTCCCACTGACACCAATGATGAGGCACTATTCCTCCCACTGATACCAATGATGGGGCACTATTCCTCCCACTGACACCAATGATGGGGCACTATTCCTCCCAGTGTATGTCATAGAAGTCTAAAGAGAAGGAAAAACTTAATAAATAGGGGAGGTTATTCCCGCGCTATCTATTATGGAAAAGGCTGTGGGTGGAAAAGCCGCATACACCAATAAGGTGAACACCTGACCTTTTAGATGAATGTGTGTAAGTAAGTGGTGCTGCGCTGATCCTTAGTGTATAAACAGGTGAACATAGGCTAATAAATAATAATAACCAATGCGCTAGATAGGAAAGTGGTAGAATGGCGTAAACGTGAGGAATACTGTGTATTAAAAAATGTTCATTTGAATATTCAATACCTTCAATAGTGCATAAAACTTAACATAGGTATACTCAAACAAAATATCACTTCAATTACCTTAAAAATAAAATCCACATAATAACAGTATAATAACGTGATAGTATCAGAGCACTAGTGACTAGCTCTGAATTAAAAAATAGAGTGCATAGTAGATGTGCATATATACTTGGACCAGCGAAATTTAAAGTGCGGACAAAAGGTGCTAAGTGCAAAAATTGGAAGAATAGTGACTGGCTATTTCTATATAAAGTGCATATTGTGCATGTTGACATCAAATAATGAATAAGAGTAAGAAATCTACAAAAAAAAAAAAAAAAAAAAAAAAAAAAAAAAAAAAAAAAAAAAAAAAAAAAAAAGGTTTTTTAAAATATAATGTGACAGCCACGTGCTACCATGCACACGTTGCAATTAAAGTGCTAAGGAACGCATTCATAAATGCTCAAGTACAGTCCTTGTGTATAGTTGTGACAGCAACGTCCTGGCATGCACACGTTACAGTTAGAGTGCTGGGTGAGTCACATCTAATTTTTTCTTCGTGTGCTAAACACTTTGGTGGGTAGTAGCCCCTTACCTTCAGGTAATGGGGCAAAAGCAGGTAACAAAAAGGTTGTTAAGGGCGTCCGCCTATGGGTCCCAGCGCGTCCCTCTCTATCCTGGATCTTGGGTTGAAGTTCCCTCAGATGTAATGCAGGGGGGTTGTATTCATAGGGGGTAATCCACAGAAGAAAAGCCCAATAGTGTAATCCAGTTTTAAAACGTAACACTCTTTATTGTAAAAAATGCAGGTACTCACATAAAGATAGGAAACAATAGTAGCAATCCAACGAGCAGCGAGCTCGTGTGCCTCTGTCTGTGTTTGCAGCCTGTCTCGTCCCTACGCGTGACGTCACACCACGTGACTTCATCAGGGGATAGATACAGGCTAGAATCTCGTCCTTAAATAGTCTAACATGGATGTTTATGGAGCGGCCATTTTCCCAGAGTCTAATAAGGTTATATGTGGCGGCCATTTTCCAAGAGATGTTTCACCGCTAGTACCGCTGAACATGGATGTTTATGGGGCGGCCATTTTCCCAGAGTCTAATAGGGTTATATGTGGCGGCCATTTTCCAAGAGATGTTTCACCGCTAGTTCCGCTATGTGGTCTGTCTGGACAGAGAAATCAGCTGACTGATGGAGCCAATAATTTGCTGACAGCACCGCACAAGCTAACCAAGTTGGAAGGTGCTGATTGGCTCCATCAGTCAGCTGAGTCAGCCCCATAAACATCCATGTTCAGCGGTACTAGCGGTGAAACATCTCTTGGAAAATGGCCGCCACATATAACCTTATTAGACTCTGGGAAAATGGCCGCTCCATAAACATCCATGTTAGACTATTTAAGGACGAGATTCTAGCCTGTATCTATCCCCTGATGAAGTCACGTGGTGTGACGTCACGCGTAGGGACGAGACAGGCTGCAAACACAGACAGAGGCACACGAGCTCGCTGCTCGTTGGATTGCTACTATTGTTTCCTATCTTTATGTGAGTACCTGCATTTTTTACAATAAAGAGTGTTACGTTTTAAAACTGGATTACACTATTGGGCTTTTCTTCTGTGGATTACCCCCTATGAATACAACCCCCCTGCATTACATCTGAGGGAACTTCAACCCAAGATCCAGGATAGAGAGGGACGCGCTGGGACCCATAGGCGGACGCCCTTAACAACCTTTTTGTTACCTGCTTTTGCCCCATTACCTGAAGGTAAGGGGCTACTACCCACCAAAGTGTTTAGCACACGAAGAAAAAATTAGATGTGACTCACCCAGCACTCTAACTGTAACGTGTGCATGCCAGGACGTTGCTGTCACAACTATACACAAGGACTGTACTTGAGCATTTATGAATGCGTTCCTTAGCACTTTAATTGCAACGTGTGCATGGTAGCACGTGGCTGTCACATTATATTTTAAAAAACCTTTTTTTTTTTTTTTTTTTTTTTTTTTTTTTTTTTTTTTTTTTTTTTTTTTTTTTTTTTTTTTGTTTTGTTTTTGTAGATTTCTTACTCTTATTCATTATTTGATGTCAACATGCACAATATGCACTTTATATAGAAATAGCCAGTCACTATTCTTCCAATTTTTGCACTTAGCACCTTTTGTCCGCACTTTAAATTTCGCTGGTCCAAGTATATATGCACATCTACTATGCACTCTATTTTTTAATTCAGAGCTAGTCACTAGTGCTCTGATACTATCACGTTATTATACTGTTATTATGTGGATTTTATTTTTAAGGTAATTGAAGTGATATTTTGTTTGAGTATACCTATGTTAAGTTTTATGCACTATTGAAGGTATTGAATATTCAAATGAACATTTTTTAATACACAGTATTCCTCACGTTTACGCCATTCTACCACTTTCCTATCTAGCGCATTGGTTATTATTATTTATTAGCCTATGTTCACCTGTTTATACACTAAGGATCAGCGCAGCACCACTTACTTACACACATTCATCTAAAGAGAAGGAATTCTGACACCTCTTTACAGAATGTTCCGGGTCCAGTACTCAGATATTGAAGCCAGGCACAGTCAGGCAACAAGCATTTTACTAAAAAAGGCCATCAATGGCCACCCCAGAGATATGTTAAAGTGTATTTCCACATTTGAATAAAAAAAACACAATATTTTTATTATGTGTTCCCATTCACACAACATACCTAAAAACATCTTCCCTTCTAGATGGGGGAGGTGTCATGGCTGACTGCAGTGTGATCTGCCCCAATAGAAAGTCTTAGGACAGGAGGAGCTCATTAACATACAATGGAGAAGCTCAGCTTCTAAATCTTTAACCCTTTCTTAGGAAAGACAGTGTTCAAATCTGGTTACAACTGATAATGAGATCTGCCAGCAGAGTACAGGGTTAAGGGAAACCCCCCTCTCCCTCAAAAAAGAGAACACAGTAGGATTTCTCAGTGCGGGACGTCCCAGAGAAGAGAACAAGTTCTGCTGTGTGACTTGGAAGATGTAACCATAAGAAGTCCACATTATCCCAATGTAGCTACAAAAGTGAGAACACCCTCCAAAGGATCTTCCACAAGAGAGAAGGAAGATATAACATAGATAACGGTCCGGTCATTGATCACCCCACCCCTCACCCCACCCGGATAGTGATCACCCCTCCCGGTCACCCCTCACCCCTCCCAGTCAGTGATCACCCCTCCCAGTCAGTGATCACCCCTCCCGGTCACCCCTCACGGATAGTGATCACCCCACCCCTCACCCCACCCGGATAGTTATCACCCCTCCCGGTCACCCCTCACCCCACCCGGATAGTGATCACCCCTCCCGGTCACCCCTCACCCCTCCCAGTCAGCGATCACCCCTCCCGGTCACCCCTCACGGATAGTGATCACCCCTCCCGGTCAGTGATCACCCCTCCCGGTCACCCCTCACCCCTCCCAGTCAGTGATCACCCCTCCCGGTCACCCCTCACGGATAGTGATCACCCCTCCCGGTCAGTGATCACCCCTCCCGGTCACCCCTCACCCCTCCCAGTCAGTGATCACCCCTCCCGGTCACCCCTCACCCCACCCGGATAGTGATCACCCCTCCCGGTCACCCCTCACGGATAGTGATCACCCCTCCCGGTCAGTGATCACCCCTCCCGGTCACCCCTCACCTCTCCCGGTCACCCCTCACCCCTCCCGGTCAGAGATCACCCCTCCCGGTCACCCCTCACCCCTCCCGGTCACCCCTCACCCCTCCCGGTCACCCCTCACCTCTCCCGGTCACCCCTCACCTCTCCCTGTCAGTGATCACCCCTCCCGGTCACCCCTCACCTCTCCCGGTCACCCCTCACCTCTCCCGGTCAGTGATCACCCCTCCCGGTCACCCCTCACCCCTCCCGGTCACCCCTCACCTCTCCCGGTCACCCCTCACCTCTCCCTGTCACCCCTCACCTCTCCCTGTCACCCCTCACCTCTCCCGGTCACCCCTCACCTCTCCCGGTCAGTGATCACCCCTCCCGGTCACCCCTCACCCCTCCCGGTCACCCCTCACCTCTCCCGGTCACCCCTCACCTCTCCCTGTCAGTGATCACCCCTCCCAGTCACCCCTCACCTCTCCCGGTCACCCCTCACCTCTCCCGGTCAGTGATCACCCCTCCCGGTCAGTGATCACCCCTCCCGGTCAGTGATCACCCCTCACCTCTCCCGGTCAGTGATCACCCCTCCCGGTCACCCCTCACCTCTCCCGGTCAGTGATCACCCCTCCCGGTCACCCCTCACCTCTCCCGGTCAGTGATCACCCCTCCCGGTCACCCCTCACCTCTCCCGGTCAGTGATCACCCCTCCCGGTCACCCCTCACGGATAGTGATCACCCCTCCCGGTCAGTGATCACCCCTCCCGGTCACCCCTCACCTCTCCCGGTCACCCCTCACCCCTCCCGGTCACCCCTCACCTCTCCCGGTCACCCCTCACCCCTCCCGGTCACCCCTCACCTCTCCCGGTCACCCCTCACCCCTCCCGGTCAGTGATCACCCCTCCCGGTCACCCCTCACCTCTCCCGGTCAGTGATCACCCCTCCCGGTCACCCCTCACCCCTCCCGGTCACCCCTCACCTCTCCCGGTCAGTGATCACCCCTCCCGGTCACCCCTCACCTCTCCCGGTCACCCCTCACCTCTCCCTGTCAGTGATCACCCCTCCCAGTCACCCCTCACCTCTCCCGGTCACCCCTCACCTCTCCCGGTCAGTGATCACCCCTCCCGGTCAGTGATCACCCCTCCCGGTCAGTGATCACCCCTCACCTCTCCCGGTCAGTGATCACCCCTCCCGGTCACCCCTCACCTCTCCCGGTCAGTGATCACCCCTCCCGGTCACCCCTCACCTCTCCCGGTCAGTGATCACCCCTCCCGGTCACCCCTCACCTCTCCCGGTCAGTGATCACCCCTCCCGGTCACCCCTCACGGATAGTGATCACCCCTCCCGGTCAGTGATCACCCCTCCCGGTCACCCCTCACCTCTCCCGGTCACCCCTCACCCCTCCCGGTCACCCCTCACCTCTCCCTGTCAGTGATCACCCCTCCCGGTCACCCCTCACCTCTCCCGGTCACCCCTCACCCCTCCCGGTCAGTGATCACCCCTCCCGGTCAGTGATCACCCCTCCCGGTCAGTGATCACCCCTCCCGGTCACCCCTCACCTCTCCCGGTCAGTGATCACCCCTCCCGGTCACCCCTCACCCCTCCCAGTCAGAGATCACCCCTCCCGGTCACCCCTCACCTCTACCGGTCAGTGATCACCCCTCCCGGTCACCCCTCACCTCTCCCGGTCACCCCTCACCCCTCCCGGTCAGAGATCACCCCTCCCGGTCACCCCTCACGGATAGTGATCACCCCTCCCGGTCAGTGATCACCCCTCCCGGTCAGTGATCACCCCTCCCGGTCACCCCTCACCTCTCCCGGTCACCCCTCACCCCTCCCGGTCAGTGATCACCCCTCCCGGTCACCCCTCACCTCTCCCTGTCAGTGATCACCCCTCCCGGTCACCCCTCACGGATAGTGATCACCCCTCACCCCTCCCGGTCAGTGATCACCCCTCCCGGTCACCCCTCACCTCTCCCGGTCACCCCTCACCCCTCCCGGTCACCCCTCACCCCTCCCGGTCAGTGATCACCCCTCCCGGTCACCCCTCACCTCTCCCGGTCAGTGATCACCCCTCCCGGTCACCCCTCACCTCTCCCGGTCACCCCTCACCTCTCCCGGTCAGTGATCACCCCTCCCGGTCACCCCTCACCCCTCCCGGTCACCCCTCACCTCTCCCGGTCACCCCTCACCTCTCCCTGTCACCCCTCACCTCTCCCTGTCACCCCTCACCTCTCCCAGTCAGTGATCACCCCTCCCGCTCACCCCTCACCCCTCCTGGTCACCCCTCACCTCTCCCGGTCACCCCTCACCTCTCCCGGTCAGTGATCACCCCTCCCGGTCACCCCTCACCCCTCCCGGTCACCCCTCACCTCTCCCGGTCACCCCTCACCTCTCCCTGTCAGTGATCACCCCTCCCGGTCACCCCTCACCCCTCCCGGTCACCCCTCACCTCTCCCGGTCACCCCTCACCTCTCCCGGTCAGTGATCACCCCTCCCGGTCACCCCTCACCTCTCCCGGTCAGTGATCACCCCTCCCGGTCACCCCTCACCTCTCCCTGTCAGTGATCACCCCTCCCGGTCACCCCTCCCGGTCACCCCTCACCTCTCCCGGTCACCCCTCACCTCTCCCGGTCAGTGATCACCCCTCCCGGTCACCCCTCACGGATAGTGATCACCCCTCCCGGTCAGTGATCACCCCTCCCGGTCACCCCTCACCTCTCCCGGTCAGTGATCACCCCTCCCGGTCACCCCTCACCTCTCCCGGTCAGTGATCACCCCTCCCGGTCACCCCTCACGGATAGTGATCACCCCTCCCGGTCAGTGATCACCCCTCCCGGTCACCCCTCACCCCTCCCGGTCACCCCTCACCTCTACCGGTCAGTGATCACCCCTCCCAGTCACCCCTCACCTCTCCCGGTCACCCCTCACCCCTCCCGGTCAGTGATCACCCCTCCCGGTCACCCCTCACCTCTCCCTGTCAGTGATCACCCCTCCCGGTCACCCCTCACCTCTCCCGGTCAGTGATCACCCCTCCCGGTCACCCCTCACCTCTCCCTGTCAGTGATCACCCCTCCCCCCTCCCGGTCAGTGATCACTCTTCCTGGTCACCCCTCACCCCTCCCGGTCAGTGATCACCCCTCCTGGTCAGTGATCACCCGTCCCGGTCACCCCTCCTGGTCAGTGATCACCCGTCCCGGTCACCCCTCCTGGTCAGTGATCACCCGTCCCGGTCACCCCTCCCGGTCAGTGATCACCCGTCCCGGTCAGTGATCATATCTCACCATCATCATTCTCTCCTCAATTGTGTCAGTATGATGATTTATGTCAGTGACATCCCCTCCCAGTCATTGATCGCTCTCCATCCATGTCAGTATGATTGTCTGTATCGGTGATCTCCTCACCTGTATCAGATGTTCTCTCCACCTTGCTCTGTAATCGTCTTATTTCCCTCTCTTGTTTATCTTCTAGTAAATGTTGTCTTCGTTATGTCACTAATCCCTTCTCATCAGTGTCACTAATCTCCCCATATCCATGGTAGTAATATCACCTGTGTCAGTTATCTCCTCTCACCTGTGTCAGTTATCTCCTCTCACCTGTGTCAGGTATCTCCTCTCACCTGTGTCAGTTATCTCCTCTCACCTGTGTCAGTTATCTCCTCTCACCTGTGTCAGTTATCTCCTCTCACCTGTGTCAGTTATCTCCCCTCACCTGTGTCAGTTATCTCCTCTCACCTGTGTCAGTTATCTCCTCTCGCCTGTGTCAGTTATCTCCTCTCGCCTGTGTCAGTTATCTCCTCTCGCCTGTGTCAGTTATCTCCTCTCGCCTGTGTCAGTTATCTCCTCTCGCCTGTGTCAGTTATCTCCTCTCACCTGTGTCAGTTATCTCCCATCACCTGTGTCAGTTATCTCCTCTCACCTGTGTCAATTATCTCCTCTCACCTGTGTCAATTATCTCCTCTCACCTGTGTCAATTATCTCCTCTCGCCTGTGTCAGTTATCTCCTCTCGCCTGTGTCAGTTATCTCCTCTCACCTGTGTCAGTTATCTCCTCTCACCTGTGTCAGTTATCTCCTCTCGCCTGTGTCAGTTATCTCCTCTCACCTGTGTCAATTATCTCCCATCACCTGTGTCAGTTATCTCCCCTCACTAGAGTTGCCACCTCATCCCTTTAAACCCGAACACCTTTGAATTACACAGGTTTTGTGGCTAATTTAATGCAGATAAGGCACCAAGTGAGTTTAATTACCACCTTAATCAGCCACAGAACCCGAGTAATTAATATATGTTCAGGTTTAAAGGGATGAGGTGGCAACCCTACCCCTCCCCTGTGTCAGTTATCTCCCCTCCCCTGTGTCAGTTATCTCCCCTCCCCTGTGTCAGTTATCTCCCCTCCCCTGTGTCAGTTATCTCCCCTCCCCTGTGTCAGTTATCTCCCCTCCCCTGTGTCAGTTATCTCCCCTCCCCTGTGTCAGTTATCTCCTCTCACCTGTGTCAGTTATCTCCTCTCACCTGTGTCAGTTATCTCCTCTCACCTGTGTCAGTTATCTCCTCTCACCTGTGTCAGGTATCTCCTCTCACCTGTGTCAGTTATCTCCTCTCCCCTGTGTCAGGTATCTCCTCTCCCCTGTGTCAGGTATCTCCTCTCACCTGTGTCAGTTATCTCCTCTCACCTGTGTCAGTTATCTCCTCTCACCTGTGTCAGTTATCTCCCCTCCCCTGTGTCAGGTATCTCCTCTCACCTGTGTCAGTTATCTCCTCTCCCCTGTGTCAGTTATCTCCTCTCACCTGTGTCAGTTATCTCCTCTCACCTGTGTCAGTTATCTCCTCTCACCTGTGTCAGTTATCTCCTCTCACCTGTGTCAGTTATCTCCCCTCACCTGTGTCAGTTATCTCCTCTCACCTGTGTCAGGTATCTCCTCTCACCTGTGTCAGTTATCTCCTCTCACCTGTGTCAGTTATCTCCTCTCACCTGTGTCAGTTATCTCCCCTCACCTGTGTCAGTTATCTCCTCTCACCTGTGTCAGGTATCTCCTCTCACCTGTGTCAGTTATCTCCTCTCACCTGTGTCAGTTATCTCCTCTCACCTGTGTCAGTTATCTCCTCTCACCTGTGTCAGTTATCTCCTCTCACCTGTGTCAGGTATCTCCCCTCACCTGTGTCAGTTATCTCCTCTCACCTGTGTCAGTTATCTCCTCTCCCCTGTGTCAGTTATCTCCTCTCACCTGTGTCAGGTATCTCCTCTCACCTGTGTCAGGTATCTCCTCTCACCTGTGTCAGTTATCTCCTCTCACCTGTGTCAGTTATCTCCTCTCACCTGTGTCAGGTATCTCCTCTCACCTGTGTCAGTTATCTCCTCTCACCTGTGTCAGTTATCTCCTCTCACCTGTGTCAGGTATCTCCTCTCACCTGTGTCAGGTATCTCCTCTCACCTGTGTCAGTTATCTCCCCTCACCTGTGTCAGGTATCTCCCCTCACCTGTGTCAGTTATCTCCTCTCCCCTGTGTCAGGTATCTCCTCTCCCCTGTGTCAGGTATCTCCTCTCACCTGTGTCAGTTATCTCCTCTCACCTGTGTCAGGTATCTCCTCTCACCTGTGTCAGTTATCTCCTCTCGCCTGTGTCAGTTATCTCCCCTCGCCTGTGTCAGTTATCTCCTCTCACCTGTGTCAGTTATCTCCTCTCACCTGTGTCAGTTATCTCCTCTCACCTGTGTCAGTTATCTCCTCTCGCCTGTGTCAGTTATCTCCCCTCGCCTGTGTCAGTTATCTCCTCTCACCTATGTCAGGTATCTCCTCTCACCTGTGTCAGTTATCTCCTCTCACCTGTGTCAGTTATCTCCTCTCACCTGTGTCAGTTATCTCCTCTCGCCTGTGTCAGTTATCTCCCCTCGCCTGTGTCAGTTATCTCCTCTCACCTATGTCAGGTATCTCCCCTCACCTGTGTCAGTTATCTCCTCTCACCTATGTCAGGTATCTCCCCTCACCTGTGTCAGTTATCTCCTCTCACCTATGTCAGGTATCTCCTCTCACCTGTGTCAGGTATCTCTCAGCGGTATCAGCACAGCCTCTTCTCTCTCCAGCAGCTCTGGGGTCTCGGCATTTATAGGGAATGTTGGGATCCCAGAGGAGATCCACGATTGGTTACCTGTGTGGTGATCAGGGAGTTCTGGGCTCTCTTGCTCATTATTAGGCTCTGATGTCTCTGGGATCTGTACAATCTCTTAAAGGACCCCCCATCTAATAGTGAACATGTCCAGTCCCAGGGGTGTCCACACAAGAAAGTCGGAAGGAAGTGACTATTAGAATAAAAACTTCCACTGTGAAGACACATAAAACGTTGGTACTCCAGCACATGCTGGCTCAGAGTGGCCTTAGCCTTCCAGGTGCATCCTGGGAGTTTGATTTCTTCAGTCCTATTCAACAAAAGAAGGGAAGGGACATCAAATGACATGACCAATAGGGAGAAGCAGACAGTTTGATGGGAACCTAGATAATGGTTTACCTCCCACTGATGAATCCACAGCCAGGTGCAGGGTATTCTCACACAACCAGGTACAGGGTATTCTCACACAACCAGGTGCAGGGTATTCTCACACAGCCAGGTACAGGGTATTCTCACACAGCCAGGTACAGGGTATTCTCACACAACCAGGTACAGGGTATTCTCACACAACCAGGTGCAGGGTATTCTCACACAGCCAGGTACAGGGTATTCTCACACAGCCAGGTACAGGGTATTCTCACACAACCAGGTGCAGGGTATTCTCACACAGCCAGGTACAGGGTATTCTCACACAGCCAGGTACAGGGTATTCTCACACAGCCAGGTACAGGGTATTCTCACACAGCCAGGTACAGGGTATTCTCACACAGCCAGGTACAGGGTATTCTCACACAGCCAGGTACAGGGTATTCTCACACAGCCAGGTACAGGGTATTCTCACACAGCCAGGTACAGGGTATTCTCACACAATCAGGTACAGGGTATTCTCACACAACCAGGCACAGGGTATTCTCACACAACCAGGTGCAGGGTATTCTCACACAGCCAGGTACAGGGTATTCTCACACAACCAGGTGCAGGGTATTCTCACACAACCAGGTGCAGGGTATTCTCACACAGCCAGGTACAGGGTATTCTCACACAGCCAGGTACAGGGTATTCTCACACAGCCAGGTGCAGGGTATTCTCACACAGCCAAGTGCAGGGTATTCTGACACAGCCAGGTGCAGGGTATTCTCACACAGCCAGGTGCAGGGTATTCTCGCACAGCCAGGTGCAGGGTATTCTCACACAACCAGGTGCAGGGTATTCTCACACAACCAGGTGCAGGGTATTCTCGCACAGCCAGGTGCAGGGTATTCTCACACAGCCAGGTGCAGGGTATTCTCACACAACCAGGTGCAGGGTATTCTCACACAACCAGGTGCAGAGTATTCTCACACAGCCAGGTGCAGGGTATTCTCACAGCCAGGTGCAGGGTATTCTCACACAGCCAGGTGCACACACTCTTCCGCTGGTTGATGACCAGTCTAGGGGATTTGGATAAGAGAAGGGAATTAGTCGGATACTCCAGATGAATTATTCCCGGGTGAGGAGAAGTCTCTCTCTCTGTAGAACGGTGTAGTAGATTATCTGTAGGACATTCAGCACCTTTATAGAAGAACAAGTCCTCTTGTAGATGAAGGAACTCCACAAACTTCGCCTCTTCAAGACACAAGCCACTGTCCCCTTTAGATTGCACCCGATATCTGACTTCTAGCACCGAGAGGGGGATCTAACCGCACCAGTCCCCAGCAGTGGCGGCTCATCCATTAGGGGCGCATGCGCGCCACACCCCCCCCATACAGGATGCTGAACTCATGGATTCCAATGACGGGGAAGTGTTTTTTTGAAGCACGTGATTAGAGACTCTAATAAGCTTAAAAAAAGTGTGGGCTCGGAGAGCAGAGCACTGCACTTCAAGCCCACCCACTTGTGTGACATTAGCGAATGAATATTCGCTATCCCCACAATGATCCTCCTCAGGAAGCAGATCTTGAGACCCAACACCCAATTGGCTGAAAGGACAGGCGATCCTATTGGACTTCTAGGAGGAGGAGGGAGCAGCCGCATGATGGAAGCCGCTGAAGCCAAGGAAGAGAGAATAAAGGAGCCACTGACCGCAACCCGCCCGCTACCCGCCGCCGAGGAGGAGAGGACACAGGAGCCATTGTCCGCTGCCCGCCACCGAGGAGGAGAGGACACAGGAGCCATCGTCTGCTGACCGCTGCCGAGGAGGAGAGGACACAGGAGCCATCATCCGCTGCCCGCCGCCGAGGAGGAGAGGACACAGGAGCCATCGTCTGCTGACCGCTGCCGAGGCAGAGGAGGAGAGGACACAGGAGCCACGACCTGGCCTGTCTGCCGCTGAAGGCTAGGAGGAAAGGATACAGAAGCCATTGCCCGCAACCCACCCACTGCCCACCGCCGAAGCTGAGGAGGAGAGGATACAGGAGCTGCCACCCACTTTCCACCACCAAAGCCGAGGAGGAGAGGACACAGGAGCCGCAACCCGCCTGTCTGCTGCTGAAGCCTAGGAGGAGAGGACACAGGATCCGCCACCCGCTGCCCACCACCGAAGCCGAGGAGAAGAGGACACATATGCTGCCACCCGCTGTCTGCCGCCGATACCGAGGAGGAGAGGACACAGGAGTTGCTATCCGCAACCTGCCCACTCCACACCACTGAAGCCGAGGAGGAGAGGACACAGGAGCCACTGCCTAATGCCGAAGCCAGGGAGGGAAGGACACAGGAGCTGCTGCCCGCCGCCTAAGCCAGAAGAGGAGAGGACACAGGAGCCGCTACCCGCCACCGAAGTCGAGGAGGAAAGGACACAGGAGCCGCTGCCCACCACTGAAACCGAGGAGGAGAAGAGACAGGAGCCACTGCCTGCTGCCCACCACCGAAGCCAAAGAGGAGAAGACACAGGAGCCGCTGCCCATAACCCTCCTGATGCCCGCCACTGAAGCCTAGGAGGCAAGGACACAGGAGCTGCTGCCTGCCTCCCACCACCGAAGCCAAAGAGGAGAAGACACATGAGCCGCTGCCCGCAACCCTACCACTGCCCGCCACTGAAGCCGAGGAGGAGAGGATACAGGAGCCGCCACCCGCCGCCGAAGCCGAGGAGAGCACAAAGGAGCCACCTGGCCTGTCCGCTACTGAAGGCTAGGAGGAGAGGACACAGGAGCAACTGCCTGCAACTTGCCCACTGCCCACTGCTGGAGCCAAGGAGGAGAGGACACAGGAGCCACCACCCGTTGCCTGCCACCGAAGCTGAGGAGGAGAGGACACAGGAGCTGCTGCCCGCAACCCGCCCGCTGCCTGCTGCTGAAGCTGAGGAGGAGAGGACACAGAAGCCACTGCCTAATGCTGAAGCCAGGGAGGGAAGGACACAGGAGCTGCTGCCCGCCGCCTAAGCCAGAAGAGGAGAGGACACAGGAGCCACTGCCCACCACTAAAGCTGAGGAGAAGAGACAGAAGCCACTGCCCGCTGCCCACCTCCGAAGCCAATGAGGGGAAGATACAGGAGCCGCTGCCCGCAACCCTCCCGCTGCCCGCCACTGAAGCCTAGAAGGCGAGGACACAGGAGCTGCTGCCTGCAACCCACCCACTGCCCGCCGCTGAAGCTGAGGAGGAGAGGATACAGGAGCCGCCACCCACTGCCCGCTGCCGAAGCCAAGGAGAGCACAAAGGAGCCACCCGGCCTGTCCTCCACTGAAGGCTAGGAGGAGAGAACACAGGAGCAACTGCCTGCAACTTGCCCGCTGCCCACCGCCGGAGCCAAGGAGGAGAGGACACAGGAGCCACCACCCGTTGCCAACCGCCGAAGCTGAGGAGGAGAGGACACAGGAGCTGCTGCCCGCAACCCGCCCGCTGCCTGCCGCTGAAGCTGAGGAGGAGAGGACACAGGAGCTGCTGCCCGCAACCCGCCCACTGCCTGCCGCTGAAGCCGAGGAGGAGAGGACACAGGAGCCACTGCCTGCCGGCAAAGCTGAGGAGGAGAGGACACAGGAGCTTCCGCCCGCCGCCAAAGCCAAGGAGGAAAGGATACAGGAGCTTCTGCCCACCGCTGAAGTCAAGGAGGAGAGGACACAGGAGCCACTGCCCGCTGCCCAACGCTGAGGCCAATGAGGAGAGGACACAGCAGCCGCTGCCCGCAACCCTCCCTCTGCCCACTGCTGAAGCCTAGAAGGCGAGGACACAGGAGCTGCTGGCTGAAAATCCACCCACTGCCCATCTCCAAAGCCTATTAGGAGAGGACACAGGAGCTGCTGCCCGCAACCCTCCCACTGCCCGCTGCTGAAGCCTAGAAGGTGAGGACACAGGAGCTGCTGCCCGAAAATCCACCCACTGCCCATCGCTGAAGCCAATGAGGAGAGGACACAGGAGCCGTTGCCCGCAACCCTCCCTCTGCCCACTGCTGAAGCCTAAAAGGTGAGGACACAGGAGCTGCTGCCCAAAAATCTGCCTTCTGCCCACCGCCGAAGCCGAGAAGGAGAGGACACAGGAGCCTCTGCTCGCAACCTGCCTGCAACCTGGCTGCCACCTAAGTAATGGGGGTGTTCCCGACCGACCAACAAACAGGAGGGGGTGGTTGTTTGCCGCCCCCCCAAAAAACACCAGCCACCACTGATCCCCAGGATCCCCTGTGGGGGGTCTGCACTCACAAGGCTCCTGAGGCACTCATGGCAGCCTTCTTCAGCGGTACCAGACAGGATTCGCGGACATCTTCCCTCACAAGAACCATGGGTTGCAACATCAAGGTTTCTGGCCCTCAGGTCGACCACCTGAGGCCACATGGCAGTCTGCACTGAGGAGGGGGGACAACTTCCTCACCTGGACCTCTCTCTCTCACAGAAGACCCAAAGCCCACGTGCTCCTCAGATATAAATACAATCACCCAGCATGGCTTGGGGCACATACCCTTCTAATTGGCCAGGGCTGTATAGACATCTATGCTCTCATCTGCCATATTTCGTCCCACTATTCGATATACTCCATAGCTATTGGATCAGTATGAAACATCAAGACCACACGAGCCACACCGGAGCACACTGAGCAGACCTCGCTAATCAATCACAGCTCTCCGGTAAGAAGACAGCACATAGATTTACCCAGCTGTCTCCCTGAGAAACCAAAAATGATAATACACTCACCATAACACCTACCTAGGGGGCGCCACCCTGGGTTCAGACTCAACTTTGGCTGTTGGGGTGTTCAGGAATTTTAGTCACCTGTCTGGTGGAGACCGATCATCATATATTGAAGGAGGGGGGGGAGGAATTGTGCTAGGAGGGGGAGGAGGAATTATGCTAGGAGGGGGAGGAGGATTTGTGCTAGGAGGGGGAGGAGGAATTGTGCTAGGAGGGAGGATCAGGGAAGGATGATTTGTGTTAGGAGGGGGAGGAGGATTTGTGCTGGGGGGGGATTGTGCTAGGAGGGGGAGGATGATTTATGCTAGGAGGGGGAGGAGGAATTGTGCTAGGAGGGAGGATCGGGGAAGGATGATTTATGCTAGGAGGGGCAGGAGGATTTGTACTAGGAGGGGGAGGAGGAATTGTGCTAGGAGGGAGGATCAGGGAAGGATGATTTGTGTTAGGAGGGGGAGGAGGATTTGTGCTGGGGGGGATTGTGCTAGGAGGGGGAGGATGATTTATGCTAGGAGGGGGAGGAGGAATTGTGCTAGGAGGGAGGATCGGGGAAGGATGATTTATGCTAGGAGGGGGAGGAGGATTTGTACTAGGAGGGGGAGGAGGAATTGTGCTAGGAGGGAAGATCGGGGAAGAATGATTTATGCTAGGGGGAGGAGGATTTGTGCTAGGAGGGGAAGGATGATTTATGCTAGGAGGGGTCGGAGGAATTGTCCTAGGAGAGAGGATCGGGGAAGGATGATTTATGCTAGGAGGGGGGAAGGGAGTATTTGTGCCAGGATGGGGAGGTTGATGTGTGTTGGGAGGGGGATCAATGAAGGATGATTTGTGCTAAAAAGGTGGGGGGGGAGGATTTGTGCTGGGAGGGGAGATTGGTGAAGGATTATTTGTGGTAGGAGGGGGATATTTTGCTGGGAGGGGACGAGGATTTGTTCTGGGAGGGGGAGGAGTGTTTGTCCTGGGAGGGGGGGTGATTGGTGAAGGATGATTTGTGGTTTAAGGGTAGGAGTGTTTATGCTGGGAGGGGGGATTTATGAAGGATGATTTGTGGTAGGGGGGGTATTTGTGCTGGGAGGAGGATTTGTTCTGGGAAGGAATGAGGATTTGTTCTGGGAGGGGGAGGAGAGTTTGTGCTGGGAGGGGGGATTAGTGAAGGATAATTTGTGCTGGAAGGGGAGGAGGATTTGTGCTGGGAGGGGAGATTGTTGAAGGATTATTTATGGTGAGGGGGTAATTTGTGCTGGGAGGGGAGGAGGATTTGTTCTGGGAGGGGGGAGGAGTGTTTGTGCTGGGAGGGGGGGCGATTGGTGAAGGATGATTTGTGCTGGAAGGGCAGGAGGATTTGTGCTGGGAGGAGAGATTGGTGAAGGATTATTTGTGGTTGGGGGGTATTTGTTCTGGGAGGGGAGGAGGATTTGTGCTGGGAGGGGTGATTGGTGAAGGATTATTTGTGGTTGGGGGGTATTTGTTCTGGGAGGGGAGGAGGATTTGTTCTGGGAGGGGGAGGAGTGTTTGTGCTGGGAGGGGGGGGCGATTGGTGAAGGATGATTTGTGCTGGAAGGGGAGGAGGATTTGTGCTGGGAGGGGGGATTGATGAAGGATGATTTGTGGTGGGGGAGTATTTGTTCTGGGAGGGGAGGAGGATTTGTTCTGGGAGGGGGAGGAGTGTTTGTGCTGGGAGGGGGGGCGATTGGTGAAGGATGATTTGTGCTGGAAGGGGAGGAGGATTTGTGCTGGGAGGGGGGGATTGATGAAGGATGATTTGTGGTGGGGGAGTATTTGTTCTGGGAGGGGAGGAGGATTTGTTCTGGGAGGGGGAGGAGTATTTGTGCTGGGAGGGGGAATTGGTGAAGGATGATTTGTGCTGGGAGGGGAGGAGGATTTGTGCTGGGGGGGTGATTGATGAAGGATGATTTATGTTAAGAGGGGGAGGATGCAATGCCCCTCCACCTCATTATAAAGAGCTGATAATTGATTGGAGTGGCTGCCATCTTGGTTTGGTCAGAACTCGTTGCCTATTGGCTCCCTCTAGGGGGTGTGTCCTCTATGTGGGTGTAGACCTCCATGGATGAACGTATTGCGCTCCGCTGTGGGCGGTTCTCTGGGGACATCACTCGGCCTCCAGTGAGATGGAAGATGATGGGATTATTTCCAGTTCCGGCTTCCATCTGATGATTGATCGTTCCTGATCATTATTCGTCTTCTCTTTCATCTGCAGTAATCACGGATCGATCGCTGGCTCTGATCTTCATGGAGTGTGAGAGGAACGTTCCCTCAGTGGAGAGCCGCGTGTTCTTTTGAAGCCTCTCATGAATTATCGGGGGGAAGTTGGTTTATCATTCTCTCTATTGGAACCCTCAACACTCCTTCCAGTCCGGACCAATCCTCACATATTGAATTGGCTCCGCCCTTTGCAGCTATAACAGCTTCACCTCTTCTGGGAAGGCCGTGCACAAGGTTTAGGAGGATGTCTATGGGAATGTTTGACCATTCTTCCAGAAGTGCATTTGTGAGGTCAGGCACTGATGTTGGATGAGAAGGCCTGCCAGGCTAATTCATCCCAAAGGTGTTCTATCGGGTTGAGATCAGGACTCTGTGCAGGCCAGTCAAGTTCCTCCACCCCAAACTCCCTCATCCATGTCTGTATGGACCTTGCTTTGTGCACTGGTGGACAGTCATGTTGGAACAGGAAGGGGCCGTCCCCAAACTCCTCCCACAAAGTTGGGAGCATGAAATTGTCCAAAATGTCTTGGTATGCTGACGCCTTAAGAGTTCCCTTCACTGGAACTAAGGGGCCAAACCCAACCCCTGAAAAACAACCCCCCACCATAATCCCCCCTCCCCCCACACCATAATCCCCCCCCACACCATAATCCCCCCTCTCCCCCCACACCATAATCCCCCCCTACACCATAATCCCCCCTCCCCCCACACCATAATCCCCCCTCTCCCCCCACACCATAATCCCCCCTACACCATAATCCCCCCTCCCCCCACACCATAATCCCCCCTCTCCCCCCAAACCATAATCCCCCCTACACCATAATCCCCCCTCCCCCACACCATAATCCCCCCTCCACCAAATAATTTGAGGACAGTCAAGTTCCCCCACCCCAAACTCCCTCATCCATGTCTTTATGGACCTTGCTTTGTGCACTGGTCCAAATCATTTGGTGGAGGGGGGATTATGGTGTGGGGGGTGGAGGGGGGATTATGGTGTGGGGGGAGAGGGGATTATGATGTGGGGGGGTGGAGGGGGGATTATGGTGTGGGGGATTATGGTGTGGGGGTGGAGGAGGGATTATGGTGTGGGGGGTGGAGGGATTATGGTGTGGGGGGGGAGGGGGATTATGGTGTGGGGGGGTGGAGGGATTATGGTGTGGGGGGTGGAGGGGGGTTATGGTGTGGGGGGTGGAGGGGGGATTATGGTGTGGGGGGATTATGGTGTGGGGGGGTGGAGGAGGGATTATGGTGTGGGGGTGGAGGGATTATGGTGTGGGGGGTGGAGGGGGGATTATGGTGTGGGGGGAGGGGGATTATGGTGTGGGGGGTGGAGGGATTATGGTGAGGGGGGATTATGGTGTGGGGGGTGGAGGGGGGATTATGATGTGGAGGGGGGATTATGGTGTGGGGGGATTATGGTGTGGGGGGGTGGAGGAGGGATTATGGTGTGGGGGGGTGGAGGGATTATGGTGTGGGGGGTGGAGGGGGATTATGGTGTGGGGGGAAGGGGGATTATGGTGTGGGGGGGTGGAGGGATTATGGTGTGGGGGGTGGAGGGGGGTTATGGTGTGGGGGGTGGAGGGGGGATTATGATGTGGGGGGGTGGAGGGGGGATTATGGTGTGGGGGGTGGAGGGGGGATTATGATGTGGGGGGGTGGAGGGGGGATTATGGTGTGGGGGGTGGAGGGGGGATTATGGTGTGGGGGGGTGTAGGGGGGATTATGGTGTGGGGGGGTGGAGGGGGGATTATGATGTGGGGGGAGGGGGGATTATGGTGTGGGGGGTGGAGAGAGGATTATGGTGTGGGGGGGAGGGGGGATTATGGTGTGGGGGGGTGGAGAGGGGGTTATGGTGTGGTGGGGGGAGGGGGGATTATAGTGTGGGGGGATTATGGTGGGGGGGTGGAGGGGGGATTATGGTGTGGGGGGTGGAGGGATTATGGTGTGGGGGGTGGAGGGGGGATTATGGTGTGGGGGTGGAGGGGGATTATGATGTGGGGGGTGGAGGGGGGATTATGGTGTGGGGGGATTATGGTGTGGGGGTGGGGAGGGGGGAGTGGAGGGATTATAGTGTGGGGGGTGGAGGGGGGTTATGGTGTGGGGGTGGGGGGATTATGGTGTGGGGGGTGGAGGGGGGATTATGGTGTGGGGGGATTATGGTGTGGGGGGGTGGAGGAGGGATTATGGTGTGGGGGGGTGGAGGGGGGATTATGGTGTGGGGGGAGGGGGGATTATGGTGTGGTGGGTGGAGGGGGGTTATGGTGTGGGGGTGGAGGGGGGATTATGATGTGGGGGGGTGGAGGGGGGATTATGGTGTGGGGGGTGGAGGGGGATTATGGATGTGGGGGGGTGTAGGGGGATTATGGTGTGGGGGGGAGGGGGGATTATGGTGTGGGGGGATTATGGTGGGGGGGTGGAGGGGGGTTATGGTGTGGGGGTTGGAGGGGGGATTATGGTGTGGGGGGGTGGAGGGGGGATTATGGTGTGGGGGGGTGGAGGGATTATGGTGTGGGGGGTGGAGGGGGGATTATGGTGTGGGGGGTGGAGGGGGATTATGATGTGGGGGGTGGAGGGGGGATTATGGTGTGGGGGGATTATGGTGTGGGGGGGTGGAGGGGGGAGTGGAGGGATTATGGTGTGGGGGGGTGGAGGGGGGAGTGGAGGGATTATGGTGTGGGGGGTGGAGGGGGGTTATGGTGTGGGGGGGTGGAGGGGGGATTATGGTGTGGGGGGTGGAGGGATTATGGTGTGGGGGGTGGAGGGAGGTTATGGTGTGGGGGGTGGAGGGGGGATTATGATGTGGGGGGGTGGAGCGGGGATTATGGTGTGGGGGGATTATGGTGTGGGGGGTGGAGGAGGGATTATGGTGTGGGGGGGTGGAGGGGGGATTATGGTGTGGGGGGAGGGGGGATTATGGTGTGGTGGGTGGAGGGATTATGGTGTGGGGGTGGAAGGGGGATTATGGTGTGGGGGGTGGAGGGGGGATTATGATGTGGGGGTGGAGGGGGGATTATGGTGTGGGGGGTGGAGGGGGGATTATGATGTGGGGGTGGAGGGGGATTATGGTGTGGGGGGTGGAGGGATTATGGTGTGGGGGGGTGGAGGGGGGATTATGGTGTGGGGGAGGGAGGATTATGGTGTGGGGGGTGGAGGGATTATGGTGTGGGGGGTGGAGGAGGGATTATGGTGTAGGGGGGTGGGAGGGGATTATGATGTGGGGGGTGGAGGGGGGTTATGGTGTGGGGGGGGAGGGGGATTATGGTGTGGGGGGTGGAGGGGGGATTATGATGTGGGGGGTGGAGGGGGATTATGGTGTGGGGGGTGGAGGGATTATGGTGTGGGGGGGTGGAGGGGGGATTATGGTGTGGGGGAGGGGGGATTATGGTGTGGGGGGTGGGAGGGATTATGATGTGGGGGGTGGAGGGGGGTTATGGTGTGGGGGTGGAGGGGGGATTATGGTGTGGGGGGGTGGAGGGATTATGATGTGGGGGGTGGAGGGGGGTTATGGTGTGGGGGGTGGGAGGGGGGATTATGGTGTGGGGGGGTGGAGGGGGGATTATGGTGTGGGGATTATGGTGTGGGGGGAGGGGGGATTATGGTGTGGGGGGTGGAGGGGGGATTATGGTGTGGGGGAGGGGGGATTATGGTGTGGGGGGTGGAGGGGGATTATGATGTGGGGGGTGGAGGGGGGATTATGGTGTGGGGGGATTATGGTGTGGGGGGGTGGAGGGGGGAGTGGAGGGATTATGGTGTGGGGGGTGGAGGGGGGGTTATGGTGTGGGGGGGTGGAGGGGGGATTATGGTGTGGGGGGTGGAGGGATTATGGTGTGGGGGGTGGAGGGGGGTTATGGTGTGGGGGGTGGAGGGGGGATTATGATGTGGGGGGTGGAGGGGGGATTATGGTGTGGGGGATTATGGTGTGGGGGGTGGAGGAGGGATTATGGTGTGGGGGGGTGGAGGGGGGATTATGGTGTGGGGGGAGGGGGGATTATGGTGTGGGGGGTGGAGGGATTATGGTGTGGGGGGTGGAGGGGGATTATGGTGTGGGGGGTGGAGGGGGGGATTATGATGTGGGGGGTGGAGGGGGATTATGGTGTAGGGGGTGGAGGGATTATGGTGTGGGGGGGTGGAGGGGGATTATGGTGTGGGGGATTATGGTGTGGGGGGTGGAGGGATTATGGTGTGGGGGGTGGAGGGGGATTATGGTGTGGGGGGTGGAGGGGGGATTATGGTGTGGGGGGTGGAGGGGGGATTATGATGTGGGGGGTGGAGGGGGATTATGGTGTGGGGGATTATGGTGTGGGGGGTGGAGGAGGGATTATGGTGTGGAGGGGTGGAAGGATTATGGTGTGGGGGGGTGGAGGGGTGATTATGGTGTGGGGGGGTGGAGGGGGGATTATGGTGTGGGGATTATGGTGTGGGGGGAGGGGGGATTATGGTGTGGGGGGGTGGAGGGGGGGATTATGGTGTGGGGGGAGGGGGGATTATGGTGTGGGGGGTGGAGGGGGGATTATGGTGTGGGGGGAGGGGGGATTATGGTGTGGGGGGTGGGAGGGGGATTATGGTGTGGGGGGAGGGGGGATAATGGTGGGGGGTGGAGGGGGGATTATGGTGTGGGGGGGGTGGAGGGATTATGGTATGGGGGTTGGAGGGGGGATTATGGTGTGGGGGGAGGGGGGATTATGGTGGGGGGGTGGAGGGGGATTATGGTGTGGGGGGGTGGAGGGGGATTATGGTGTGGGGGGTGGAGGGGGGATTATGGTGTGGGGATTATGGTGTGGGGGGAGGGGGATTATGGTGTGGGGGGGTGGAGGGGGGATTATGGTGTGGGGATTATGGTGTGGGGGGAGGGGGGATTATGGTGTGGGGGGTGGAGGGGGGATTATTGTGTGGGGGGTGGAGGGGGGATTATGGTGTGGGGGGGTGGAGGGGGGATTATGGTGTGGGGATTATGGTGTGGGGGTGGAGGGGGGATTATGGTGTGGGGGGGTGGAGGGGGGATTATTGTGTGGGGGGTGGAGGGGGGATTATGGTGTGGGGGGTGGAGGGATTATGGTGTGGGGGGGTGGAGGGGGATTATGGTGTGGGGGGTGGAGGGGGAATATGGTGTGGGGGGGTGGAGGGGGGATTATGGTATGGGGGGTGGAGGGGGGATTATGGTGTGGGGGGGTGGAGGGGGGATTATTGTGTGGGGGGTGGAGGGGGATTATGGTGTGGGGGGTGGAGGGGGAATATGGTGTGGGGGGTGGAGGGGGGATTATTGTGTGGGGGGTGGAGGGGGGATTATGGTGTGGGGGGGTGGAGGGGGGATTATGGTGTGGGGATTATGGTGTGGGGTGGAGGGGGGATTATGGTGTGGGGGGGTGGAGGGGGGATTATTGTGTGGGGGGTGGAGGGGGGATTATGGTGTGGGGGGTGGAGGGATTATGGTGTGGGGGGGGGTGGAGGGGGATTATGGTGTGGGGGGTGGAGGGGGAATATGGTGTGGGGGGGTGGAGGGGGGATTATGGTATGGGGGGTGGAGGGGGGATTATGGTGTGGGGGGTGGAGGGGGGATTATTGTGTGGGGGGTGGAGGGGGATTATGGTGTGGGGGGTGGAGGGGGAATATGGTGTGGGGGGTGGAGGGGGGATTATTGTGTGGGGGTGGAGGGGGGATTATGGTGTGGGGGGTGGAGGGGGGATTATGGTGTGGGGGGATTATGGTGTGGGGGGTGGAGGGGGGATTATGGTGTGGGGGGTGGAGGGGGATTATGGTGTGGGGGGTGGAGGGGGAATATGGTGTGGGGGGTGGAGGGGGGATTATGGTGTGGGGGAGGGGGATTATGGTATGGGGGGTGGAGGGGGGATTATGGTGTTGGGGGGTGTGGAGGGGGGGATTATGGTGGGGGGGTGGAGGGGGAATTTGGTGTGGGGGGGTGGAGGGGGGATTATGGTGTGGGGGGAGGGGGATTATGGTTATGGGGGGTGGAGGGGGGATTATGGTGTTGGGGGGTGTGGAGGGGGGATTATGGTGGGGGGGTGGAGGGGGGAATTTGGTGTGGGGGGGTGGAGGGGGATTATGGTATGGGGGGTGGAGGGGGGATTATGGTGTGGGGGAGGGGGATTATGGTTGGGGGGGAGGGGGGATTATGGTGTGGGGGAGGGGGATTATGGTATGGGGGGTGGAGGGGGGATTATGGTGTTGGGGGGTGTGGAGGGGGATTATGGTGGGGGGGTGGAGGGGGGAATTTGGTGTGGGGGGTGGAGGGGGATTATGGTATGGGGGGTGGAGGGGGGATTATGGTGTGGGGGGAGGGGGGATTATGGTGTGGGGGGAGGGGGGATTATGGTGTGGGAGGAGGGGGGATTATGGTGTGGGGGGAGGGGGGATTATGGTGTGGGGGGGTGGAGGGGGATTATGGTATGGGGGGTGAGGGGGGATTATGGTGTGGGGGGGGGGGATTATGGTGTGGGGGGAGAGGGGGATTATGGTATGGGGGGTGGAGGGGGATTATGGTGTGGGGGGAGGGGGGATTATGGTGTGGGGGGAGAGGGGGATTATGGTGTGGGAGGAGGGGGGATTATGATGTGGGGGTTGTTTTTCAGGGGTTGGGTTTGGCCCCTTAGTTCCAGTGAAGGGAACTGTAAGATGTCAGCATACCAAGACATTTGGACAATTTCAAGTGAGTTTAATTTCCACCTTAATCAGCCTCAGAACCCGAGTAATTCATATGAGTTTTGGGTTCAAAGGGATGAGGTGACCACCATAGACCCCTTCCTGTTCCAACAGTCACTCTTTAAAATTCTACACCTGTAGAACATCAATGAACTACAGCACCTAAAATCTCCATAGACAATGCACAGGGGGGCACTATAAAATTTTTATTAGTATTACTTTTTTTTTTTACCTTTAATTTTTGTTTTAACTTTATCGCTATCACAAAAGGATGAACAGTAGAATGGGGGTGACGGGTCCTCTTTATGGAGAGATCTGAGATCTGATAGACCCCAAATCTCTCCTCTCTCCTCATTGTCTCCTCAGTGGGTGTTGTTATCGGTAGACCCTTGGGATGGATCGGTAGACCCTTGGGATGGATCGGTAGACCCTCGGGATGGATCGGTAGACCCTTGGGATGGATCGGTAGCCCCTTGGGATGGATCGGTAGACCCTTGGGATGGATCGGTAGCCCCTTGGGATGGATCGGTAGACCCTCGGGATGGATCGGTAGACCCTTGGGATGGATCGGTAGACCCTTGGGATGGATCGGTAGACCCTCGGGATGGATCGGTAGCCCCTCGGGATGGATCGGTAGCCCCTCGGGATGGATCGGTAGCCCCTCGGGATGGATCGGTAGCCCCTTGGGATAGATCGGTAGCCCCTTGGGATGGATCGGTAGACCCTCGGGATGGATCGGTAGACCCTCGGGATGGATCGGTAGCCCCTCGGGATGGATCGGTAGACCCTCGGGATGGATCGGTAGCCCCTCGGGATGGATCGGTAGACCCTCGGGATGGATCGGTAGCCCCTCGGGATGGATCGGTAGCCCCTCGGGATGGATCGGTAGCCCCTTGGGATGGATCGGTAGCCCCTCGGGATGGATCGGTAGCCCCTCGGGGTGGATCGGTAGCCCCTTGGGATGGATCGGTAGACCCTTGGAATGGATCGGTAGACCCTTGGGATGATAAATGGGGGGTGTCTCGGTGCTCAGTGTTGGATCTGGAGGAGGACCAGGAGGGTGTAATATCTCTCTGACTAATGACCATAGTGACATGATGTGAGTGGATGGAGGAGACGTTCTCTGGTGTTTGGCTCGGTGTGAAGTACATTTTATGGCTCCGGCAGTTCCTCCCCCCCCCCCTTTATTATAAATAAATACTTCATAAGTGCTGCTCTCTCTTCTATGGACTGTCTTGTGTCTGGGTGACAGCAGACACTTCCCCCACCCAGCCGCAGCAGAAGTTTAGTGTACTGCGGAGAAGTGAGAATTTCAGGCTCAGATCTGGGGGGGGTCCAGATTTTAGTTGCGCTCCTCCCCCAGGTCTCTGAGGTCTCCACATACACATTGATCCGTGAGACATTCCGATAAGAACAATTCATCTAATGTTAAGGGTGACTCTGATGGGGACCCTTCATGTAAGGGAGCACTCTGATGGGGACACCTAATGTAAAGGGGCACTCTGATGGGGACCCTTCATGTAAGGGAGCACTCTGATGAGGACACCTAATGTAAAGGGTGACTCTGATGGGGACCCTTCATGTAAGGGAGCACTCTGATGGGGACACCTAATGTAAAGGGTGACTCTGATGGGGACCCTTCATGTAAGGGAGCACTCTGATGGGGACACCTAATGTAAAGGGTGACTCTGATGGGGACCCTTCATGTAAGGGAGCACTCTGATGGGGACAATCCATGTAAGGGAGCGATATTATGGGGGGGCCACCAAATGTAAAGAGAGACTTCTGATGTAAGGGAGGCTGTGATGGAGACCCCTCATGTAAGGGGGCACACTGATGCGGACAATCTATGTAAGGGGGCACTCTGATATAGATAATTCATGTAAAGGGACAATATAATGGGGGCATCTGATGTAAAGGAGGACTCTTGATGTAAGGGAGGCTGTGATGGGGACCCTTCGTACAGGGGAGGAATTCTGATGGAGACCCCTAATGTAAGGGGGCACTCTGATGGGGACAATTCATGTAAGGGGGCAATATGATGGGGACCCCTGATGTAAAGGGGGACTCCTGATGTAAGGGAGGCTGTGATGGGTACCCTTCATGTAAGGGGGAACTCTGATGGGGGATACTTGATGTAAGGGGGACTCTGATGGGGACAATCCATGTAAGGGGGCAATATGATGGGGGTCAACTGATGTAAGGGGGCACTCTGATGGGGGCAATCTATGTAAGGGGGAAATGTGATGGGGCACCTGATGTAAAGGGGGATACCTGATGTAAGGGAGGCTGTGATGGGGACCCCTCATGTAAGGGGGGACTCTGATGGGGGATACTTGATGTAAGGGGGACTCTGATGGGGACAATCCATGTAAGGGGGCACTCTGATGAAGACATTTGATGTAAGGGGTCACTCTGATGGGGACAATCTATGTAAGGGGCAATGTGATGGGGGCACCTGATGTAAAGGGGGATTCCTGATGTAAGGGAGGCTGTGATGGGGACCCTTCATGTAAGGGGAAACTCTGATGTCGGACAGTTGATGTAAGGGGGCACACGATGGCGACAATCTATGTAAGGGGTGGCTCTGATGGGGACAATCCATGTAAGGGGGGCATTGTAATAAGGACACCTGATGTAAGGAGAACATTGTGATGGGGACACCTGATGTAAGGGGAACATTGTGATGGGGACAATCCATGTAAAGGGGGCATTGTAATAAGGACACCTGATGTAAGGGGGGAATTGTAATAAGGACACCTGATGTAAGGGGAACATTGTGATGAGGACACCTGATGTAAGGGGGGGCATTGTGATGAGGACACCTGATGTAAGGGGAACATTGTGATGGGGACACCTGATGTAAGGGGAACATTGTGATGGGGACACCTGATGTAAGGGGAACATTATGATTGGGACACCTGATGTAAGGGGAACATTGTGATGGGGACACCTGATGTAAGGGGAACATTGTGATGGGGACACCTGATGTAAGGGGAACATTGTGATGGGGACACCTGATGTAAGGGGAACATTATGATGGGGACACCTGATGTAAGGGGAACATTGTGATGAGGACACCTGATGTAAAGGGAACATTGTGATTAGGACACCTGATGTAAGGGGAACATTGTGATGGGGACACCTGATGTAAGGGGAACATTGTGATGAGGACACCTGATGTAAGGGGAACATTGTGATGGGGACACCTGATGTAAGGGGGGCATTGTGATGAGGACACCTGATGTAAGGGGAACATTATGATGGGGACACCTGATGTAAGGGGAACATTGTGATGGGGACACCTGATGTAAGGGGGGCATTGTGATGAGGACACCTGATGTAAGGGGAACATTATGATGGGGACACCTGATGTAAGGGGAACATTGTGATGGGGACACCTGATGTAAGGGGAACATTGTGATGGGGACACCTGATGTAAGGGGAACATTGTGATGGGGACACCTGATGTAAGGGGAACATTGTGATGGGGACACCTGATGTAAGGGGAACATTATGATGGGGACACCTGATGTAAGGGGAACATTGTGATGGGGACACCTGATGTAAGGGGAACATTGTGATGAGGACACCTGATGTAAGGGGAACATTGTGATGAGGACACCTGATGTAAGGGGAACATTATGATGGGGACACCTGATGTAAGGGGAACATTGTGATGGGGACACCTGATGTAAGGGGAACATTGTGATGGGGACACCTGATGTAAGGGGAACATTGTGATGGGGACACCTGATGTAAGGGGAACATTGTGATGGGGACACCTGATGTAAGGGAAACATTGTGATGGGGACACCTGATGTAAGGGGAACATTGTGAAGGGGACACCTGATGTAAGGGGAGCATTGTGATGAGGACACCTGATGTAAGGGGAACATTGTGATGGGGACACCTGATGTAAGGGGAACATTGTGATGAGGACACCTGATGTAAGGGGAACATTGTGATGAGGACACCTGATGTAAGGGGAACATTGTGATGGGGACACCTGATGTAAGGGGAACATTGTGATGGGGACACCTGATGTAAGAGGAACATTGTGATGAGGACACCTGATGTAAGGGGAACATTGTGATGGGGACACCTGATGTAAGGGGAACATTGTGATGGCGACACCTGATGTAAGGGGAACATTGTGATGAGGACACCTGATGTAAGGGGAACATTGTGATGGGGACACCTGATGTAAGGGGAACATTGTGATGGGGACACCTGATGTAAGGGGAACATTGTGATGAGGACACCTGATGTAAGGGGAACATTATGATGGGGACACCTGATGTAAGGGGAACATTGTGATGAGGACACCTGATGTAAGGGGAACATTGTGATGGGGACACCTGATGTAAGGGGAACATTGTGATGGGGACACCTGATGTAAGGGGAACATTGTGATGAGGACACCTGATGTAAGGGGAACATTGTGATGGGGACACCTGATGTAAGGGGAACATTGTGATGGGGACACCTGATGTAAGGGGAACATTGTGATGGGGACACCTGATGTAAGGGGACATTGTGATGGGGACACCTGATGTAAGGGGAACATTGTGATGAGGACACCTGATGTAAGGGGAACATTGTGATGGGGACACCTGATGTAAGGGGAACATTGTGATGGGGACACCTGATGTAAGGGGAACATTGTGATGGGGACACCTGATGTAAGGGGAACATTGTGAGGACACCTGATGTAAGGGGAACATTGTGATGGGGACACCTGATGTAAGGGGAACATTGTGATGGGGACACCTGATGTAAGGGGAACATTGTGATGAGGACACCTGATGTAAGGGGAACATTGTGATGAGGACACCTGATGTAAGGGGAACATTGTGATGGGGACACCTGATGTAAGGGGAACATTATGATGGGGACACCTGATGTAAGGGGAACATTGTGATGGGGACACCTGATGTAAGGGGAACATTGTGATGGGGACACCTGATGTAAGGGGAACATTGTGACGGGGACACCTGATGTAAGGGGAACATTGTGATGGGGACACCTGATGTAAGGGGAACATTGTGATGGGGACACCTGATGTAAGGGGAACATTGTGATGGGGACACCTGATGTAAGGGGAACATTGTGATGGGGACACCTGATGTAAGGGGAACATTATGATGAGGACACCTGATGTAAGGGGGGTAATAATCCTCTGTAGGCTTCTGATAGTAGATTCATACATGCCAGCTCCTTGTATTACAATGTAGATAGAACAAAGGTGACAATTAGGGATGTGCAGCGCTGCCCTGAGTCTGGAGCAGGGTTCAATAAAGTTCAATTACTGAACCCAAACCCCGATGAAATCCGTGGGACCTGAATCTAATAAACAAGGGGGGTTTACAAAAACAAAATATCCCGGGGATGGGCACTGCCCTGGGGAATGTTTACCAGTGCAAATAAAGAAAGAAAGAATTCCTTGCAGCTTGGAGGGTGGCAAAGCACCCGGTCCTCATGTTGATGAGAAGGGCCTCTTCTCCACAACCCTGGCTGGTCCCTGGGGGTCTGTGGGGGGTTATTGGAATCTGGAGACCTGCAGATTCTGCCCATCCTCCAAGTGTGATGAGTATGGGGTACATAGTACTTGTGTATGTTTGTGACCTGACCGGCTGGCCAGGCGGTGTGTGATTGGGGTTTTAGGGGTGGCGGTAGAGCATGTGTGAAGATCTACATGACAGACCCCCCAGAGGTGGCTTAGAGCGGGGGAGGGGCAGCGGTGAGACAGCCGGTGGGAAGCTGGTAGCCTTGGTTGGTGAGTTCTTGGAGCTGAGGAGGAATTCTGCTGTGAAGAATTGAGGAGGGGGAAGTTCTCGGGGTAATGCTGGAGCTCCAGGGTAACGTGTTATCTTGAGGAGCTCGTCCTAGTGAGGGGGGGGGGGGGCTTTTGTCTTTAAGGCAGTAGAAGTGTACCTGCAAACCGGTTATGTGCGCGGGGGGGGGGGGGTGAGCTGCACTATACATTGTTGTCATATAATTCCCAGCATGGAGATTAGGCCCTATGTGAGATCAGCTGGGAACCTCAGCTGCTGTGCAAATATTGACCGATGATTGTCACCTCGCTGGTGTACCGCGCCACCACCTGCGGCGGAGTGATCTTGGTATTTGATCATTTATGGAAAGATTGGTGATGGATAGAAGGCCATGGCTCTTTATTTTACATTTCCTGTGCTATGTATTCATGATGGGAATAATCTTCATGATGTGAAGTATGGTATGTAAAGGAAAT
>JBBHAA010003875.1:0-22127 GCA_037953035.1 Aquarana catesbeiana
AAATTAAAAGAATAAAGAAATGATATAATAATAATAATATGAAATAAAGGGGGTCTTTTTGAGCAGCATGCACTTCTATCTATGCATATTATTCCCCTCTTCAGTCCATGCATTTTTTTTATCACATACAAAGTTTTATATTACATGTGGATGTTTTATGTCTGTGGTGTTTTTTGTTTTCTTTTTCTTCACATGTATTTTATGTGCAGAATTCTCTGTGAAGATTTTTCATTTGTGTAATGGTTAATCTACAACTTGATGTTCACAGGTGTTCTTCATTCGACATTTAATGTCTCACATGATCTGGTCACTTGTCTAGATTATCTAGGTATATATATATATATACCTGTATGTATGTGTGGCACTCTAGCTATGATTAAGCACCATACTTGGTGTGAAACGCGTTGGGTGTGCGGTTGCTTTGTATCCACTTATCATGCTGTGAACTTTGTTTTTACAAAATAAAGGTGAATATTGGAGTGCGGCTATCCAGCATCATTTTTTCCCTATGTCTCTGTTGCACAGAGTCGGCACCCAATTTGACTGTGGAGACAGCTGATTCCAGGAGAAGCGATCGCCTTTGAGCGGTGAATTCCCACAAGTCTTTATCACTGTCTGGGGTCCCCGTAGTGGAGATTTAGCCCTCACTTCTTCCGGGGTCAGAAAGGCAGGAAGTGAGCAGAATCTCTCCCATAGCAATAAATAAGGGGAGGAGCATCTACTCTACACACAGCGGCCATCTTGGATTGCAAAGTCTCTTTCCAGGGATGAATGATTTCAGGAACCAATAGAAATCCCTCAAATGGTTACAAGGGACCCCATACTGAGAGAAATATGTAGGCTGCCATTGCTGATCGCCTTCTGAAAATGCTATACTCCTGGCTGGCTCCGGCTTCCATGCTTTCTCCATCACTGCATGTTCATTTAGAACTTCTTCCCAATCAGTGATGGAGAACGGACAGAAAGCATCAGACTGACAGCCAGACAACCAGTAGATTCAGTCTCTGTATTCTCCCATAATAAACAATCCAGGGGCTTTACAAGACACCCCCCCCCCCCCCACTACCCTCATAGAAAACACTCCCATTTCTTCACTCAGCCTCTGATTGGTTGCTATTAGCAACATGTATGTATACTTGTTCTAGAGAACATAGGGGCCCTATACATGAGATGTCAGCTAAAAAGGTAAACAACCTTGTATTAACCCTCAGCATTGGTGTCAGTGGACATCCCCCCAGCAGGAATATTACACCGACACCCCCCCCCATCCTGACACTGACACCCCCCAGCAGGAATATTACACCGACACCCCCCATCCTGACACTGACATCCCCCAGGAATATTACACCGACACCCCCCATCCTGACACTGACATCCCCCCAGGAATATTACACCGACACCCCCCCCCATCCTGACACTGACACCCCCCAGGAATATTACACCGACACCCCCCATCCTGACACTGACATCCCCCCAGGAATATTACACCGACACCCCCCATCCTGACACTGACATCCCCCCAGGAATATTACACCGACACCCCCCATCCTGACACTGACATCCCCCCAGGAATATTACACCGACACCCCCCATCCTGACACTGACATCCCCCAGGAATATTACACCGACACCCCCCCATCCTGACACTGACATCCCCCCAGGAATATTACACCGACACCCCCCATCCTGACACTGACATCCACCCAGGAATATTACACCGACACCCCCCCATCCTGACACTGACATCCCCCCAGGAATATTACACCGACACCCCCCCATCCTGACACTGACATCCCCCCCAGGAATATTACACCGACATCCCCCCATCCTGACACTGACATCCCCCCAGGAATATTACACCGACACCCCCCATCCTGACACTGACATCCCCCCAGGAATATTACACCGACACCCCCCATCCTGACACTGACATCCCCCCAGGAATATTACACCGACACCCCCCATCCTGACACTGACATCCCCCCAGGAATATTACACCGACACCCCCCATCCTGACACTGACATCCCCCCAGGAATATTACACCGACACCCCCCCATCCTGACACCCCCCCATCCTGACACTGACATCCCCCCAGGAATATTACACCGACACCCCCCCATCCTGACACTGACATCCCCCCCAGGAATATTACACCGACACCCCCCATCCTGACACTGACATCCCCCCAGGAATATTACACCGACACCCCCCATCCTGACACTGACATCCCCCCAGGAATATTACACCGACACCCCCCATCCTGACACTGACATCCCCCCAGGAATATTACACCGACACCCCCCCATCCTGACACCCCCCCATCCTGATACTGACATCCCCCCAGGAATATTACACCGACACCCCCCATCCTGACACTGACATCCCCCAGGAATATTACACCGACACCCCCCATCCTGACACTGACATCCCCCCAGGAATATTACACCGACACCCCCCATCCTGACACTGACATCCCCCCAGGAATATTACACCGACACCCCCCATCCTGACACTGACACCCCCCAGGAATATTACACCGACACCCCCCATCCTGACACTGACATCCCCCAGGAATATTACACCGACACCCCCCATCCTGACACTGACATCCCCCCAGGAATATTACACCGACACCCCCCCATCCTGACACTGACATCCCCCCAGGAATATTACACCGACACCCCCCATCCTGACACTGACATCCCCCCAGGAATATTACACCGACACCCCCCATCCTGACACTGACACCCCCCAGGAATATTACACCGACACCCCCCATCCTGACACTGACATCCCCCCAGGAATATTACACCGACACCCCCCATCCTGACACTGACATCCCCCAGGAATATTACACCGACACCCCCCCATCCTGACACTGACACCCCCCCATCCTGACACCCCCCCAGGAATATTACACCGACACCCCCCATCCTGACACTGACACCCCCCAGGAATATTACACCGACACCCCCCATCCTGACACTGACACCCCCCAGGAATATTACACCGACACCCCCCATCCTGACACTGACATCCCCCAGGAATATTACACCGACACCTCCCATCCTGACACTGACATCCCCCCAGGAATATTACACCGACACCCCCCATCCTGACACTGACACCCCCAGGAATATTACACCGACACCCCCCATCCTGACACTGACATCCCCCCAGGAATATTACACCGACACCCCCCATCCTGACACTGACATCCCCCCAGGAATATTACACCGACACCCCCCATCCTGACACTGACACCCCCCCAGGAATATTACACCGACACCCCCCATCCTGACACTGACATCCCCCCAGGAATATTACACAGACACCCCCCATCCTGACACTGACATCCCCCCAGGAATATTACACCGACACCCCCCATCCTGACATCCCCCAGGAATATTACACCGACACCCCCCATCCTGACACTGACACCCCCCAGGAATATTACACCGACACCCCCCATCCTGACACTGACATCCCCCCAGGAATATTACACCGACACCCCCCATCCTGACACTGACATCCCCCCAGGAATATTACACCGACACCCCCCATCCTGACACTGACATCCCCCAGGAATATTACACCGACACCCCCCATCCTGACACTGACATCCCCCCAGGAATATTACACCGACACCCCCATCCTGACACTGACATCCCCCCAGGAATATTACACCGACACCCCCCATCCTGACACTGACATCCCCCAGGAATATTACACCGACACCCCCCATCCTGACACTGACATCCCCCCAGGAATATTACACCGACACCCCCCATCCTGACACTGACATCCCCCCAGGAATATTACACCGACACCCCCCATCCTGACACTGACATCCCCCCAGGAATATTACACCGACACCCCCCATCCTGACACTGACATCCCCCCAGGAATATTACACCGACACCCCCCATCCTGACACTGACACCCCCCAGGAATATTACACCGACACCCCCCATCCTGACACTGACATCCCCCAGGAATATAACACCGACACCCCTCATCCTGACACTGACATCCCCCCAGGAATATTACACCGACACCCCCCATCCTGACACTGAAATCCCCCCAGGAATATTACACCGACACCCCCCATCCTGACACTGACATCCCCCCAGGAATATTACACCGACACCCCCATCCTGACACTGACATCCCCCCAGGAATATTACACCGACACCCCCCATCCTGACACTGACATCCCCCCAGGAATATTACACCGACACCCCCCATCCTGACACTGACACCCCCCAGGAATATTACACCGACACCCCCCATCCTGACACTGACATCCCCCCAGGAATATTACACCGACACCCCCCATCCTGACACTGACATCCCCCCAGGAATATTACACCGACACCCCCCATCCTGACACTGACACCCCCCAGGAATATTACACCGACACCCCCCCATCCTGACACTGACATCCCCCCAGGAATATTACACCGACACCCCCCATCCTGACAATGACATCCCCCCAGGAATATTACACCGACACCCCCCCATCCTGACACTGACATCCCCCCAGGAATATTACACCGACACCCCCCATCCTGACACTGACACCCCCCAGGAATATTACACCGACACCCCCCCATCCTGACACTGACACCCCCCAGGAATATTACACCGACACCCCCCATCCTGACACTGACATCTCCCCAGGAATATTACACCGACACCCCCCATCCTGACACTGACACCCCCCCAGGAATATTACACCGACACCCCCCATCCTGACACTGACACCCCCCAGGAATATTACACCGACACCCCCCATCCTGACACTGACATCCCCCCAGGAATATTACACCGACACCCCCCATCCTGACACCCCCCCAGGAATATTACACCGACACCCCCCATCCTGACACTGACATCCCCCCAGGAATATTACACCAACACCCCCCATCCTGACACTGACACCCCCCAGGAATATTACACCGACACCCCCCATCCTGACACTGACATCCCCCCAGGAATATTACACCGACACCCCCCATCCTGACACTGACATCCCCCAGGAATATTACACCGACACCCCCCCATCCTGACACTGACACCCCCCAGGAATATTACACCGACACCCCCCATCCTGACACTGACATCCCCCCAGGAATATTACACCGACACCCCCCATCCTGACACTGACACCCCCCCAGGAATATTACACCGACACCCCCCATCCTGACACTGACATCCCCCCAGGAATATTACACCGACACCCCCCATCCTGACACTGACATCCCCCCAGGAATATTACACCGACACCCCCCATCCTGACACTGACACCCCCCCAGGAATATTACACCGACACCCCCATCCTCACACTGACACCCCCCAGGAATATTACACCGACACCCCCCATCCTGACACTGACACCCCCCCAGGAATATTACACCGACACCCCCCATCCTGACACTGACACCCCCCCAGGAATATTACACCGACACCCCCCATCCTGACACTGACATCCCCCAGGAATATTACACCGACACCCCCCATCCTGACACTGACATCCCCCAGGAATATTACACCGACACCCCCCATCCTGACACTGACATCCCCCCAGGAATATTACACCGACACCCCCCATCCTGACACTGACATCCCCCCAGGAATATTACACCGACACCCCCCATCCTGACATCCCCCCAGGAGGAATATTACACCGACACTCCCAATCCTGACACTGACATCCCCCCAGGAATATTACACCGACACCCCCCCATCCTGACACTGACATCCCCCCAGGAATATTACACCGACACCCCCCATCCTGACACTGACACCCCCCCAGGAATATTACACCGACACCCCCCATCCTGACACTGACATCCCCCCAGGAATATTACACCGACACCCCCCATCCTGACACTGACATCCCCCAGGAATATTACACCGACACCCCCCATCCTGACACTGACATCCCCCAGGAATATTACACCGACACCCCCCATCCTGACACTGACATCCCCCAGGAATATTACACCAACACCCCCCATCCTGACACTGACACCCCCCAGGAATATTACACCGACACCCCCCATCCTGACACTGATATCCCCCCAGGAATATTACACCGACACCCCCCATCCTGACACTGACATCCCCCCAGGAATATTACACCGACACCCCCCATCCTGACATCCCCCCAGGAATATTACACCGACACCCCCCATCCTGACACTGACATCCCCCCAGGAATATTACACCGACACCCCCCATCCTGACACTGACATCCCCCCAGGAATATTACACCGACACCCCCCATCCTGACACTGACACCCCCCCAGGAATATTACACCGACACCCCCCATCCTGACACTGACATCCCCCCAGGAGGAATATTACACCGACACCCCCCATCCTGACACTGACACCCCCCAGGAATATTACACCAACACCCCCCCATCCTGACACTGACATCCCCCAGGAATATTACACCGACACCCCCCATCCTGACACTGACACCCCCCAGGAATATTACACCAACACCCCCCCATCCTGACACTGACACCCCCCCAGGAATATTACACCGACACCCCCCATCCTGACACTGACATCCCCCCAGGAATATTACACCGACACCCCCCATCCTGACACTGACATCCCCCCAGGAATATTACACCGACACCCCCCATCCTGACACTGACATCCCCCCAGGAATATTACACCGACACCCCCCATCCTGACACTGACATCCCCCCAGGAATATTACACCGACACCCCCCATCCTGACACTGACATCCCCCCAGGAATATTACACCAACACCCCCCAGGAATATTACACCGATACCCCCCATCCTGACACTGACATCCCCCCAGGAATATTACACCGACACCCCCCATCCTGACACTGACATCCCCCCAGGAATATTACACCGACACCCCCCATCCTGACACTGACATCCCCCCCAGGAATATTACACCGACACCCCCCCATCCTGACACTGACACCCCCCCAGGAATATTACACCGACACCCCCCCATCCTGACACTGACATCCCCCCAGGAATATTACACTGACACCCCCCATCCTGACACTGACATCCCCCCAGGAATATTACACCGACACCCCCCATCCTGACACTGACACCCCCCCAGGAATATTACACCGACACCCCCCCATCCTGACACTGACATCCCCCCAGGAATATTACACCGACACCCCCCATCCTGACATCCCCCCAGGAATATTACACAGACACCCCCCATCCTGACACTGACATCCCCCCAGGAATATTACACCGACACCCCCCATCCTGACACTGACATCCCCCCAGGAATATTACACCGACACCCCCCATCCTGACACTGACATCCCCCAGGAATATTACACAGACACCCCCCATCCTGACACTGACATCCCCCCAGGAATATTACACCGACACCCCCCATCCTGACACTGACATCCCCCCAGGAATATTACACCGACACCCCCCATCCTGACACTGACATCCCCCCAGGAATATTACACCGACACCCCCCATCCTGACACTGACATCCCCCCAGGAATATTACACCGACACCCCCCATCCTGACATCCCCCCAGGAGGAATATTACACTGACACCCCCCATCCTGACACTGACATCCCCCCAGGAATATTACACCGACACCCCCCATCCTGACATCCCCCCAGGAGGAATATTACACTGACACCCCCCATCCTGACACTGACATTCCCCCAGGAATATTACACCGACACCCCCCATCCTGACACTGACACCCCCCAGGAATATTACACCGACACCCCCCATCCTGACACTGACATCCCCCCAGGAATATTACACCGACACCACCCATCCTGACACTGACATCTCCCCAGGAATATTACACCGACACCCCCCATCCTGACACTGACATCCCCCAGGAATATTACACCGACACCCCCCATCCTGACACTGACATCCCCCCAGGAATATTACACCGACACCCCCCATCCTGACACTGACATCCCCCAGGAATATTACACCGACACCCCCCATCCTGACACTGACATCCCCCCAGGAATATTACACCAACACCCCCCATCCTGACACTGACATCCCCCAGGAATATTACACCGACACCCCCCATCCTGACACTGACATCCCCCCAGGAATATTACACCGACACCCCCCATCCTGACACTGACATCCCCCCAGGAATATTACACCGACACCCCCCCCATCCTGACACTGACATCCCCCAGGAATATTACACCGACACCCCCCCCATCCTGACACTGACATCCCCCCAGGAATATTACACCGACACCCCCCCCATCCTGACACTGACATCCCCCCAGGAATATTACACCGACACCCCCCCCATCCTGACACTGACATCCCCCCAGGAATATTACACCGACACCCCCCATCCTGACACTGACATCCCCCAGGAATATTACACCGACACCCCCCATCCTGACACTGACACCCCCAGGAATATTACACCGACACCCCCCATCCTGACACTGACATCCCCCCAGGAATATTACACCGACACCCCCCATCCTGACACTGACATCCCCCCAGGAATATTACACCGACACCCCCATCCTGACACTGACATCCCCCAGGAATATTACACCGACACCCCCCATCCTGACACTGACATCCCCCCAGGAATATTACAACGACACCCCCCATCCTGACACTGACATTCCCCCAGGAATATTACACCGACACCCCCCATCCTGACACTGACACCCCCCAGGAATATTACACCGACACCCCCCATCCTGACACTGACATCCCCTAGGAATATTACACCAACACCCCCCATCCTGACACTGACATCCCCCAGGAATATTACACCGACACCCCCCATCCTGACACTGACATCCCCCCAGGAATATTACACCGACACCCCCCATCCTGACACTGACATCCCCCCAGGAATATTACACCGACACCCCCCCCATCCTGACACTGACATCCCCCAGGAATATTACACCGACACCCCCCCATCCTGACACTGACATCCCCCCAGGAATATTACACCGACACCCCCCCATCCTGACACTGACATCCCCCCAGGAATATTACACCGACACCCCCCCATCCTGACACTGACATCCCCCCAGGAATATTACACCGACACCCCCCATCCTGACACTGACATCCCCCAGGAATATTACACCGACACCCCCCATCCTGACACTGACACCCCCAGGAATATTACACCGACACCCCCCATCCTGACACTGACATTCCCCCAGGAATATTACACCGACACCCCCCATCCTGACACTGACATCCCCCCAGGAATATTACACCGACATCCCCCATCCTGACACTGACACCCCCCCAGGAATATTACACCGACACCCCCCATCCTGACACTGACATCCCCCCAGGAATATTACACCGACACCCCCCATCCTGACACTGACATCCCCCAGGAATATTACACCGACACCCCCCATCCTGACACTGACATCCCCCCAGGAATATTACACCGACACCCCCCATCCTGACACTGACACCCCCAGGAATATAACACCGACACCCCCCATCCTGACACTGACATCCCCCAGGAATATTACACCGACACCCCCCATCCTGACACTGACATCCCCCAGGAATATAACACCGACACCCCCCATCCTGACACTGACACCCCCCAGGAATATTACACCGACACCCCCCATCCTGACACTGACATCCCCCAGGAATATTACACCGACACCCCCCATCCTGACATTCCCCCAGGAATATTACACCGACACCCCCCATCCTGACACTGACATCCCCCAGGAATATTACACCGACACCCCCCATCCTGACACTGACATCCCCCCAGGAATATTACACCGACACCCCCCATCCTGACACTGACATCCCCCAGGAATATTACACCGACACCCCCCATCCTGACACTGACATCCCCCCAGGAATATTACACCGACACCCCCCATCCTGACACTGACACCCCCCCAGGAATATTACACCGACACCCCCCATCCTGACACTGACATCCCCCCAGGAATATTACACCGACACCCCCCATCCTGACACTGACACCCCCCCAGGAATATTACACCTACACCCCCCCATCCTGACACTGACATCCCCCAGGAATATTACACCGACACCCCCCATCCTGACACCCCCCAGGAATATTACACCGACACCCCCCATCCTGACACCCCCCAGGAATATTACACCTACACCCCCCATCCTGACACTGACATCCCCCAGGAATATTACACCGACACCCCCCATCCTGACACCCCCCAGGAATATTACACCGACACCCCCCATCCTGACACTGACACCCCCCAGGAATATTACACCGACACCCCCCATCCTGACACTGACACCCCCCAGGAATATTACACCGACACCCCCCATCCTGACACTGACATCCCCCCAGGAATATTACACCGACACCCCCCATCCTGACACTGACATCCCCCCAGGAATATTACACCGACACCCCCCATCCTGACACTGACACCCCCCAGGAATATTACACCGACACCCCCCATCCTGACACTGACATCCCCCCAGGAATATTACACCGACACCCCCCATCCTGACACTGACATCCCCCCAGGAATATTACACCGACACCCCCCATCCTGACACTGACATCCCCCCAGGAATATTACACCGACACCCCCCATCCTGACACTGACATCCCCCCAGGAATATTACACCGACACCCCCCATCCTGACACTGACATCCCCCCAGGAATATTACACCGACACCCCCCATCCTGACACTGACATCCCCCCAGGAATATTACACAGACACCCCCCATCCTGACACTGACATCCCCCAGGAATATTACACCGACACCCCCCATCCTGACACTGACATCCCCCCAGGAATATTACACCGACACCCCCCATCCTGACACTGACATCCCCCCAGGAATATTACACCGACACCCCCCATCCTGACACTGACATCCCCCCAGGAATATTACACCGACACCCCCCATCCTGACACTGACATCCCCCAGGAATATTACACCGACACCCCCCATCCTGACACTGACATCCCCCAGGAATATTACACCGACACCCCCCATCCTGACACTGACATCCCCCCAGGAATATTACACCGACACCCCCCATCCTGACACTGACATCCCCCAGGAATATTACACCAACACCCCCCATCCTGACACTGACATCCCCCCAGGAATATTACACCGACACCCCCCATCCTGACACCCCCCCAGGAATATTACACCGACACCCCCCATCCTGACACTGACACCCCCCAGGAATATTACACCGACACCCCCCATCCTGACACTGACATCCCCCCAGGAATATTACACCGACACCCCCCATCCTGACACTGACATCCCCCCAGGAATATTACACCGACACCCCCCATCCTGACACTGACATCCCCCCAGGAATATTACACCGACACCCCCCATCCTGACACTGACATCCCCCCAGGAATATTACACCGACACCCCCCATCCTGACACTGACATCCCCCAGGAATATTACACCGACACCCCCCATCCTGACACTGACACCCCCCCAGGAGGAATATTACACTGACACCCCCCATCCTGACACCCCCCAGGAATATTACACCGACACCCCCCATCCTGACACTGACATCCCCCCAGGAATATTACACCGACACCCCCCATCCTGACACTGACACCCCCCAGGAATATTACACCGACACCCCCCCATCCTGACACTGACATCCCCCCAGGAATATTACACCGACACCTCCCATCCTGACACTGACATCCCCCAGGAATATTACACCGACACCCCCCATCCTGACACTGACATCCCCCCAGGAATATTACACCGACACCCCCCATCCTGACACTGACATCTCCCCAGGAATATTACACCGACACCCCCCATCCTGACACTGACATCCCCCAGGAATATTACACCGACACCCCCCATCCTGACACTGACACCCCCCCAGGAGGAATATTACACTGACACCCCCCATCCTGACACCCCCCAGGAATATTACACCGACACCCCCCATCCTGACACTGACATCCCCCCAGGAATATTACACCGACACCCCCCCATCCTGACACTGACACCCCCCAGGAATATTACACCGACACCCCCCCATCCTGACACTGACATCCCCCCAGGAATATTACACCGACACCTCCCCATCCTGACACTGACATCCCCCCAGGAATATTACACCGACACCCCCCATCCTGACACTGACATCCCCCCAGGAATATTACACCGACACCCCCCATCCTGACACTGACACGCCCCAGGAATATTACACCGACACCCCCCATCCTGACACTGACATCCCCCCAGGAATATTACACCGACACCCCCATCCTGACACTGACATCCCCCCAGGAATATTACACCGACACCCCCATCCTGACACTGACACCCCCCAGGAATATTACACCGACACCCCCCATCCTGACACTGACATCCCCCAGGAATATTACACCGACACCCCCCATCCTGACACTGACATCCCCCCAGGAATATTACACCGACACCCCCCATCCTGACACTGACACCCCCCAGGAATATTACACCGACACCCCCCATCCTGACACTGACATCCCCCAGGAATATTACACCGACACCCCCCATCCTGACACTGACATCCCCCCAGGAATATTACACCGACACCCCCCCATCCTGACACTGACACCCCCCAGGAATATTACACCGACACCCCCCATCCTGACACTGACATCCCCCCAGGAATATTACACCGACACCTCCCCATCCTGACACTGACACCCCCCCAGGAATATTACACCGACACCCCCCATCCTGACACCCCCATCCTGATACTGACACCCCCCCAGGAGTATTAAACCGACACCCCCCATCCTGACACTGACATCCCCCCAGGAATATTACACCGACACCCCCCCATCCTGACACCCCCCCATCCTGACACTGACATCCCCCCAGGAATATTACACCGACACCCCCCATCCTGACACTGACATCCCCCAGGAATATTACACCGACACCCCCCATCCTGACACTGACATCCCCCCAGGAATATTACACCGACACCCCCCATCCTGACACTGACATCCCCCAGGAATATTACACCGACACCCCCCATCCTGACACTGACATCCCCCAGGAATATTACACCGACACCCCCATCCTGACACTGACATCCCCCCAGGAATATTACACCGACACCCCCCATCCTGACACTGACATCCCCCCAGGAATATTACACCGACACCCCCCATCCTGACACTGACACCCCCAGGAATATTACACCGACACCCCCCATCCTGACACTGACATCCCCCCAGGAATATTACACCGACACCCCCATCCTGACACTGACATCCCCCAGGAATATTACACCGACACCCCCCATCCTGACACTGACATCCCCCAGGAATATTACACCGACACCCCCCATCCTGACACTGACATCCCCCAGGAATATTACACCGACACCCCCCATCCTGACACTGACATCCCCCCAGGAATATTACACCGACACCCCCATCCTGACACTGACACCCCCCAGGAATATTACACCGACACCCCCCATCCTGACACTGACATCCCCCCAGGAATATTACACCGACACCCCCCATCCTGACACTGACATCCCCCTAGGAATATTACACCGACACCCCCCCATCCTGACACTGACATCCCCCCAGGAATATTACACCGACACCCCTCATCCTGACACTGACACCCCCCCAGGAATATTACACCGACACCCCCCATCCTGACACCCCCCCAGGAATATTACACCGACACCCCCCATCCTGACACTGACACCCCCCAGGAATATTACACCGACACCCCCCATCCTGACACTGACACCCCCAGGAATATTACACCGACACCCCCCATCCTGACACTGACATCCCCCAGGAATATTACACCGACACCCCCCATCCTGACACTGACACCCCCCAGGAATATTACACCGACACCCCCCATCCTGACACTGACACCCCCCCAGGAATATTTACACCGACACCCCCCATCCTGACACTGACATCCCCCAGGAATATTACACCGACACCCCCCATCCTGACACTGACATCCCCCAGGAATATTACACCGACACCCCCCATCCTGACACTGACACCCCCCAGGAATATTACACCGACACCCCCCCATCCTGACACTGACATCCCCCCAGGAATATTACACCGACACCCCCATCCTGACATCCCCCCAGGAATATTACACCGACACCCCCCATCCTGACACTGACACCCCCCAGGAATATTACACCGACACCCCCCATCCTGACACTGACATCCCCCCCAGGAATATTACACCGACACCCCCCATCCTGGACACTGACATCCCCCCAGGAATATTACACCGACACCCCCCATCCTGACACTGACACCCCCCCAGGAATATTACACCGACACCCCCCATCCTGACACTGACATCCCCCCAGGAATATTACACCGACACCCCCATCCTGACACTGACATCCCCCCAGGAATATTACACCGACACCCCCCATCCTGACATCCCCCAGGAATATTACACCGACACCCCCCATCCTGACACTGACATCCCCCAGGAATATTACACCGACACCCCCCATCCTGACACTGACATCCCCCAGGAATATTACACCGACACCCCCCATCCTGACACTGACACCCCCCAGGAATATTACACCGACACCCCCCATCCTGACACTGACACCCCCCAGGAATATTACACCAACACCCCCCATCCTGACACTGACATCCCCCCAGGAATATTACACCGACACCCCCCATCCTGACACTGACATCCCCCCAGGAATATTACACCGACACCCCATCCTGACACTGACACCCCCCAGGAATATTACACCGATACCCCCCATCCTGACACTGACATCCCCCCAGGAATATTACACCGACACCCCCCATCCTGACACTGACATCCCCCCAGGAATATTACACCGACACCCCCCATCCTGACACTGACACCCCCCAGGAATATTACACCGACACCCCCCATCCTGACACTGACATCCCCCCAGGAATATTACACAGACACCCCCCATCCTGACACTGACATCCCCCAGGAATATTACACCGACACCCCCCATCCTGACCACTGACATCCCCAGGATATTACACCGACACCCCCCATCCTGACACTGACATCCCCCAGAAATATTACACCGATACCCCCCCATCCTGACACTGACATCCCCCAGAAATATTACACCGACACCCCCCATCCTGACACTGACATCTCCCAGGAATATTACACCGACACCCCCCATCCTGACACTGACACCCCCCAGAAATATTACACCGACACCCCCCATCCTGACACTGACACCCCCAGAAATATTACACCGACACCTCCCATCCTGACACTGACATCTCCCAGGAATATTACACCGACACCCCCCATCCTGACACTGACATCCCCCCAGGAATATTACACCGACACCTCCCATCCTGACACTGACACCCCCCCAGGAATATTACACCGACACCCCCCATCCTGACACTGACATCCCCCCAGGAATATTACACCGACACCCCCCATCCTGACACTGACATCCCCCCAGGAATATTACACCGACACCCCCCATCCTGACACTGACATCCCCCAGGAATATTACACCGACACCCCCATCCTGACACTGACATCCCCCCAGGAATATTACACCGACACCCCCCATCCTGACACTGACATCCCCCAGGAATATTACACCGACACCCCCCATCCTGACACTGACATCCCCCAGGAATATTACACCGACACCCCCCATCCTGACACTGACATCCCCCCAGGAATATTACACCGACACCCCCATCCTGACACTGACATCCCCCAGGAATATTACCACCGACACCCCCATCCTGACACTGACATCCCCCAGGAATATTACACCGACACCCCCCATCCTGACACTGACATCCCCCCAGGAATATTACACCGACACCCCCCATCCTGACACTGACATCCCCCCAGGAATATTACACCGACACCCCCCATCCTGACACTGACACCCCCCAGAAATATTACACCGACACCCCCCATCCTGACACTGACATCTCCCAGGAATATTACACCGACACCCCCCATCCTGACACCCCCCAGGAATATTACACCGACACCCCCCATCCTGACACTGACACCCCCCAGAAATATTACACCGACACCCCCCATCCTGACACCCCCCAGGAATATTACACCGACACCCCCATCCTGACACTGACACCCCCCAGAAATATTACACCGACACCCCCCATCCTGACACTGACATCTCCCAGGAATATTACACCGACACCCCCCATCCTGACACCCCCCAGGAATATTACACCGACACCCCCCATCCTGACACTGACATCCCCCCAGGAATATTACACTGACACCCCCCATCCTGACACTGACATCCCCCCAGGAATATTACACCGACACCCCCCATCCTGACACTGACATCCCCCCAGGAATATTACACCGACACCCCCCATCCTGACACTGACATCCCCCCAGGAATATTACACCGACACCCCCCATCCTGACACTGACATCCCCCAGGAATATTACACCGACATCCCCCATCCTGACACTGACATCCCCCCAGGAATATTACACCGACACCCCCCATCCTGACACTGACATCCCCCAGGAATATTACACCGACATCCCCCATCCTGACACTGACATCCCCCCAGGAATATTACACCGACACCCCCCATCCTGACACTGACATCCCCCCAGGAATATTACACCAACACCCCCCATCCTGACACTGACATCCCCCCAGGAATATTACACCGACACCCCCCATCCTGACACTGACACCCCCCAGGAATATTACACCGACACCCCCCATCCTGACACTGACATCCCCCCAGGAATATTACACCGACACCCCCCCATCCTGACACTGACACCCCCCCAGGAATATTACACCGACACCCCCCATCCTGACACCCCCCCAGGAATATTACACCGACACCCCCCATCCTGACACTGACACCCCCCAGGAATATTACACCGACACCCCCCATCCTGACACTGACATCCCCCCAGGAATATTACACCGACACCCCCCATCCTGACACTGACATCCCCCCAGGAATATTACACCGACACCCCCCATCCTGACACTGACATCCCCCAGGAATATTACACCGACACCCCCCATCCTGACACTGACATCCCCCAGGAATATTACACCGACACCCCCCATCATGACACTGACATCCCCCAGGAATATTACACCGACAACCCCCATCCTGACACTGACATCCCCCCAGGAATATTACACCGACACCCCCCATCCTGACACTGACATCCCCCCAGGAATATTACACCGACACCCCCCATCCTGACACTGACATCCCCCCAGGAATATTACACCGACACCCCCATCCTGACACCCCCCAGGAATATTACACCGACACCCCCCATCCTGACACTGACACCCCCCCAGGAATATTACACCGACACCCCCCATCCTGACACTGACATCCCCCCAGGAATATTACACCGACACCCCCCATCCTGACACTGACACCCCCAGGAATATTACACCGACACCCCCCATCCCTGACACTGACACCCCCCAGGAATATTACACCAACACCCCCCATCCTGACACTGACATCCCCCCAGGAATATTACACCGACACCCCCCATCCTGACACTGACATCCCCCCAGGAATATTACACCGACACCCCCCATCCTGACACTGACATCCCCCCAGGAATATTACACCGACACCCCCATCCTGACACTGACATCCCCCAGGAATATTACACCGACACCCCCATCCTGACACTGACATCCCCCCAGGAATATTACACCGACACCCCCCATCTGACACTGACACCCCCCCAGGAATATTACACCGACACCCCCCATCCCTGACACTGACATCCCCCCAGGAATATTACACCGACACCCCCCATCCTGACACTGACATCCCCCAGGAATATTACACCGACACCCCCCATCCTGACACTGACATCCCCCCAGGAATATTACACCGACACCCCCCATCCTGACACTGACATCCCCCCAGGAATATTACCCGACACCCCCCATCCTGACACTGACATCCCCAGGAATATTACACCGACACCCCCCATCATGACACTGACATCCCCCAGGAATATTACACCGACAACCCCCATCCTGACACTGACATCCCCCCAGGAATATTACACCGACACCCCCCATCCTGACACTGACACCCCCCAGGAATATTACACCGACACCCCCCATCCTGACACTGACATCCCCCCAGGAATATTACACCGACACCCCCCATCCTGACACTGACATCCCCCAGGAATATTACACCGACACCCCCCATCCTGACACTGACATCCCCCAGGAATATTACACCGACAACCCCCATCCTGACACTGACATCCCCCCAGGAATATTACACCGACACCCCCCATCCTGACACTGACATCCCCCCAGGAATATTACACCGACACCCCCCATCCTGACACTGACATCCCCCAGGAATATTACACCGACACCCCCCATCCTGACACTGACATCCCCCCAGGAATATTACACCGACACCCCCATCCTGACACTGACACCCCCCAGGAATATTACACCGACACCCCCCATCCTGACACTGACATCCCCCAGGAATATTACACCGACACCCCCCATCCTGACACTGACATCCCCCAGGAATATTACACCGACACCCCCCCATCCTGACACTGACATCCCCCAGGAATATTACACCAACACCCCCATCCTGACACTGACATCCCCCCAGGAATATTACACCGACACCCCCCCATCCTGAGACTGACACCCCCCAGGAATATTACACCGACACCCCCCCATCCTGACACTGACACCCCCCCAGGAATATTACACCGGACACCCCCCATCCCTGACACTGACATCCCCCCAGGAATATTACACCGACACCCCCCATCCTGACACTGACATCCCCCCAGGAATATTACACCGACACCGCCCATCCTGACACCCCCAGGAATATTACACCGACACCCCCCATCCTGACACTGACACCCCCCCAGGAGGAATATTACACCGACACCCCCATCCTGACACTGACATCCCCCCAGGAATATTACACCGACACCCCCCATCCTGACACCCCCCAGGAATATTACACCGACACCCCCCATCCTGACACTGACACCCCCCCAGGAGGAATATTACACCGACACCCCCATCCTGACACTGACATCCCCCCAGGAGGAATATTACACCGACACCCCCCATCGTGACACTGACACCCCCCAGGAATATTACACCGACACCCCCCATCCTGACACTGACATCCCCCCAGGAATATTACACCGACACCCCCCATCCTGACACTGACATCCCCCCAGGAATATTACACCGACACCCCCCATCCTGACACTGACATCCCCCCAGGAATATTACACCGACACCCCCCATCCTGACACTGACATCCCCCCAGGAATATTACACCGACACCCCCCATCCTGACATCCCCCAGGAATATTACACCGACACCCCCCATCCTGACACTGACATCCCCCCAGGAATATTACACCGACACCTCCCATCCTGACACTGACATCCCCCCAGGAATATTACACCAACACCCCCCATCCTGACACTGACATCCCCCAGGAATATTACACCGACACCCCCCATCCTGACACTGACATCCCCCAGGAATATTACACCGACACCCCCCATCCTGACACTGACATCCCCCCAGGAATATTACACCGACACCCCCCATCCTGACACTGACATCCCCCCAGGAATATTACACCGACACCCCCATCCTGACACTGACATCCCCCCAGGAATATTACACCGACACCCACCATCCTGACACTGACATCCCCAGGAATATTACACCGACACCCCCCATCCTGACACTGACATCCCCCAGGAATATTACACCGACACCCCCCATCCTGACACTGACATCCCCCAGGAATATTACACCGACACCTCCCATCCTGACACTGACATCCCTCCAGGAATATTACACCGACACCCCCCATCCTGACACTGACATCCCCCCAGGAATATTACACCGACACCTCCCATCCTGACACTGACATCCCCCAGGAATATTACACCGACACCCCCCATCCTGACACTGACATCCCCCCAGGAGGAATATTACACCGACACCCCCCATCCTGACACTGACATCCCCCAGGAATATTACACCGACACCCCCCCATCCTGACACTGACATCCCCCAGGAATATTACACCGACACCCCCATCCTGACACTGACATCCCCCCAGGAGGAATATTACACCGACACCCCCATCCTGACACTGACATCCCCCCAGGAATATTACACCGACACCCCCCATCCTGACACTGACACCCCCCAGGAATATTACACCGACACCCCCCATCCTGACACTGACATCCCCCCAGGAATATTACACCGACACCCCCCATCCTGACACTGACATCCCCCCAGGAATATTACACCGACACCCCCATCCTGACACTGACACCCCCCAGGAATATTACACCGACACTCCCCATCCTGACACTGACATCCCCCAGGAATATTACACCGACACCCCCCATCCTGACACTGACACCCCCCAGGAATATTACACCGACACCCCCCATCCTGACACTGACATCCCCCAGGAATATTACACCGACACCTCCCATCCTGACACTGACACCCCCCAGGAATATTACACCGACACCCCCCATCCTGACACTGACACCCCCAGGAATATTACACCGACACCCCCCATCCTGACACTGACATCCCCCCAGGAATATTACACCGACACCCCCCATCCTGACACTGACATCCCCCAGGAATATTACACCGACACCCCCCCCATCCTGACACTGACACCCCCCAGGAATATTACACCGACACCCCCCATCCTGACACTGACATCCCCCAGGAATATTACACCGACACCCCCCATCCTGACACTGACATCCCCCCAGGAATATTACACCGACACCCCCCCATCCTGACACTGACATCCCCCCAGGAATATTACACCGACACCTCCCATCCTGACACTGACATCCCTCCAGGAATATTACACCGACACCCCCCATCCTGACACTGACATCCCCCAGGAATATTACACCGACACCCCCCATCCTGACACTGACATCCCCCAGGAATATTACACCGACACCCTCCCATCCTGACACTGACATCCCCCCAGGAATATTACACCGACACCCCCATCCTGACACTGACATCCCCCAGGAATATTACACCGACACCCCCCATCCTGACACTGACATCCCCCAGGAATATTACACCGACACCCCCCATCCTGACACTGACATCCCCCCAGGAATATTACACCGACACCCCCATCCTGACACTGACACCCCCCCAGGAATATTACACCGACACCCCCCATCCTGACACTGACATCCCCCAGGAAATATTACACCGACACCCCCCATCCTGACACTGACATCCCCCAGGAATATTACACCGACACCCCCATCCTGACACTGACATCCCCCAGGAATATTACACCGACACCCCCCATCCTGACACCCCCCAGGAATATTACACCGACACCCCCCATCCTGACACTGACACCCCCCCAGGAATATTACACCGACACCCCCCATCCTGACACTGACACCCCCCAGGAATATTACACCGACACCCCCCATCCTGACACTGACATCCCCCAGGAATATTACACCGACACCCCCCATCCTGACACTGACATCCCCCCAGGAATATTACACGACACCCCCATCCTGACATCCCCCAGGAATATTACACCGACACCCCCCATCCTGACACTGACATCTCCCCCAGGAATATTACACCGACACCCCCCATCCTGACATCCCCCCAGGAATATTACACCGACACCCCCCTCCTGACACTGACATCCCCCAGGAATATTACACCGACACCCCCCCATCCTGACACAACGCCCATCTGACACTGACATCCCCCCAGGAATATTACACCGACACCCCCCATCCTGACACTGACACCCCCCAGGAATATTACACCGACACCCCCCATCCTGACATTCCCCCAGGAATATTACACCGACACCCCCCATCCTGACACTAACATCCCCCAGGAATATTACACCGACACCCCCATCCTGACACCCCCAGGAATATTACACCGACACCCCCCATCCTGACACTGACATCCCCCCAGGAATATTACACCG
>JBBHAA010003876.1:0-17500 GCA_037953035.1 Aquarana catesbeiana
CACGTTGCTCGTGCGGCTCGTGTGGCTCAGGAAAGAGAAGTCCGTTTTTCTTCCATCCGACCCACAAAAAAACCCCCCCCCCCAAGTTCTCCATCCAACCCTTAAATGACGCTCTTGTTCCCTCTACACTTCTTGACGGAGAAGCAGACGGTGGTGGAGACATAAGAGAGGCAGCAGAGGCAGGCGAAGGCGGAGGCCACCACGTAGGTCTTGTAGTAACAGGCGCCCCTGTAGTTGGGGATGTTGCAATAAGAGTTGCTTTCGATGGTGACGATAATGATGGCAGTGGCGGCGACGTGAAGGGCAGTGGCCAGGGCGTCGTAGACCAGGTTGGTGAGGAGCCACCGCTCGCCCCCGATTAACGGGACCATGTCCTGCTTGTCCAGCAGGGTGATGAAGTACAGGATCAGGGTGACCAGCCAGAAGAAGACGAAGACGAACAGAGCGAAGCGGACCGTGTTGTTGAAGTTGCTGGAGGCGATGGAGATCCAGACGGCGGCGCCGGTGGCGAGCTGCAGGAGTCTCATCACCCCGGGGAAGCTTCGGAGGAATTCCTTGTTGGCGCTGAGCGAACTCCTGGTAGCTTGGGCAGACATTGCACAGACCACGGATGACTGACACAGGAGAAAAAAGGGGGGGGGGGAAGAGAAGAGTTAATCCAAAGTGGATTCTTGCAGCTCAGAACTTCTCTCCGGGGTCCAGAGGAGCAGCGAGGAGACACTTTTCATGCAATCCAGCTCTGGGCTTCTATAGAAGCAGATTGTAGGATCCCTTTTAGGGCTGGTCGGGATGGAGGGTGTGGGCAGTCCCACCATGTAACTCAATGCCTCTCGTTCCTTTTGCTGACATCATCCACATGCAACTTCCTCTGCCTCAACATCTGGTTGTAATGGCTGAGCCCAGACACTCTCTAGTATTGGCCGCTATACACAGAGCTAAGGCAGTGTGTTCACAGAGCATCAAGGCTTAGCCAAGAACGTAGGATCTGAGCAATGACTGGGGGGGGGCAGAGACTGCTGGCATTCCAATATGTCATGGGGCTGGAGGTGGAAAAATGATTTACACTTAAAGTGATACTAAAGGCTGTTTTTCGGTTCTAATAAAGAAAAAAAAGAAAAAAAAAAAAAAAGAACGTAAGCATGATGTTTGCTTACAGTAGAACCCCCAAACACATAGATAGATAGATAGATAGATAGATAGATAGATAGATAGATAGATAGATAGATAGATAGATAGATAGATAGATAGATAGATAGATAGATAGATAGATCTATACAGATATAGATATATTGCAACGATCGCTATTTTATTCTCTCGGGTCTCTGCTAAAAAATATATATATATTTTTTTAGCAGAGACCCCAGAGAATAAAATAGCGATGGTTGCAATATTTTATGTCACTCTGTATTTGCGCAGCGGTCTTTCAAACCCAATTTTTTTTTGGTAAATACATTTCATTGAAATCTAATGCAAAAAAAAAAACACAATATATAACCCAATGTTTTGGTAATATTTAAAGGATTATGTAAAAAACAAAAAAACCCCCAAAAAAATAGATAACCCAATTTTTTAGGTACTCAAACATCTCCATAGGCGACGCTTTAAACACCATTACAGGTTATCAGTTTAGAGTTACAGAGGAGATCTAGCACTAGAATATTGCTCTCACTATAATGTTCGCGGCGATACCTCACATGTGTAGTGAGAACACCATTCATACATATGCGCGTGCGACGTACGTGCCCGTCGGTGCTCAGACCATACGCCGTGCGCTGCATCAAATTGGTCTGCATGGCTGTCGTCCCAGAAGGAAGCCTCTTCTAAAGATGATGCACAAGAAAGCCCGCAAACAGTTTGCTGAGCAGACTAAGGACATGGATTACTGGAACCATGTCCTGTGGTCTGATGACACCAAGATAAACTTATTTGGTTCAGATCAGCGATTCTCAACCAGGGTTCCTCCAGAGGTTGCTACGGGTTCCTTCAGCATTGAGCAATTTCTGTCTCTCAGAGAAGTTCCCACTGCCACCATTGATCTTTTTAGCCATCTGTATGAAGGTCATTCTTCCCAATGACCACAAGTGTCAGGACCATTCTTCCCACTGACCATCACACTATTGTATCATGAGTTGTATATTTCAATTTTTTAGCAGGGGTTCCCCCGAGACCAGAGAACTATTTCAAGGGTTGCTCTGTGTTGAAAAGGTTGAGAAAGACTGGTTCAGATGGTGACAAGCGTGTGTGGCGGCAACCAGGTGAGGAGGACAAAGACAAGTGTGTCTTGTCTACAGTCAAGCATGGTGGTGGGAGCGTCATGGTCTGGGGCTGCATGAGTGCTGCCGGCACTGGGGAGCTACAGATCATTGAGGGAACCATGAATGCCAACATGTACTGTGACATACTGAAGAAGAGCATGATCCCCTCCCTTCAGAGACTGGGCCGCAGGGCAGTATTCCAACATGATAACCACCCCAAACACATCTCCAAGGTGACCACTGCCTTACTAAAAAAGCCGAGGGTAAAGGTGATGGACTGGCCAAGCATGTCTCCAGACCTAAACCCTATTGATCATCTGTGGGACATCCTCAAACTGAAGGTGGAGGAGCGCAAGGTCTCTAACATCTACCAGCTCTGTGATGTCATCATGGAGGAGGGGAAGAGGACTCCAGTGACAACCTGTGAAGCTCTGGTGACCTCCATGCCCAAGAGGGTTAAGGCAGTGCTGGAAAATAAAGGTGGCCACACAAAATATTGACACTTTGGGCCCAATTTGGAGATTTTTACTTAGGGGTTGTGGAGAGGCGACCCCAGGTCACGGTGTGTATTAGCACCTTCAGCCTGGTTTTTGCAGACAGGCATGATGATTGGACACCTGTGGGCTGGGTTTATATTTCCCCCCAGGAAGAGCGCTCAGGGCTCACACTTGGGAACGGCGCCACCCTACAGGCAGGTGGCCTGGTGTAGGAGTCGGGAGGGCTTTCAGGTGGAGACGGCTCCACGAAAGAGATACAGGCGGTCTCTAGGAGTCTGAGCGTGTATGTCTGCAGGAGGCAGATGTGGCCCCTGACCAAGCAGCTGAGCAAGTAAGCTCCAGGAGGGAGTTTGACTAAGTAAGAGTGAGTGAGCAAAGGAGGCTGAAGTTTTCTGTTATACAATGATGGTGGAACCCCCTGCGAAAGAAGACTTTATGTGAAGTTTGTTTTGTTTAAATAAAATTGGGCTGCCACGCTCTTAAAAATACAGTCTGGACTGACCGTTGTTCCTGAAAACGCACACACAAATTGAGCATAATCACCCCGGATCGTTACAGGGTGTACTGACTTTTGTTGCCAGCGGTTTAGACATTAATGGCTGTGTGTTGAGTTATTTTGAGGGGACAGCAAATTTACACTGTTATACAAGCTGTACACTCACTACTTTACATTGTAGACAAGTGTCATTTCTTCAGTGTTGTCACATGAAAAGATAGAAGAAAAGATTTACAAAAATGTGAGGGGTGTACTTACTTTTGTGAGATACTTTACATCTTGGAGAACAAAGCACAGATCTTCTGTGTATGTCGGCTGCCTCCAATCCTTCATCCCAGACACTCTCCATGATGGGGAGATCAGGGCTCTGTGGGGGCTAAACCATCATTTCCAGGACTCCTCCTTCTTTATACAGAAGATAGTTCTTAAAGCGGAGTTCCGCCATTTTATTTTTTTTTTAAGTCAGCAGCTGCAGTATTTGTAGCTGCTGACTTTAAAAGCAAAAAAAAACCCACTTACCTGTCCAGGGCGCCCGCCCTGTCGGCACCCCAAGCTGCTCTGTCCCTCGGCTCTTGGGTGCTGCCGCCGCCATCTTTAGTAAGGGAATCAGGGGGATGCTTTTCTTCAGCAGGGACAGGGAAGCTGGTCAGAGTTGATGGGAAGATGGATGGAGCCAAATACAGGGCAATTAGAAGAAAACCTGTTATGCAGCGTACACGCGGTCGGACTTTTCGACCGGACTTGTCCGACGGACGCCGACGGACCAAATCCGGCGGACAATCCGATCGTGTGTGGGCTTCACCGGACCTTCAGGGGACTTTTCCAGTCGCAAATCTGATGGACTTTAGATTTGGAACAGGCTTCAAATCTTTACGTCGTAACTCCGCCGGACCCAGAAATCCGCTCGTCTGTATGCTAGTCCGACGGACAAAAACCAACGCTAGGGCAGCTATTGGCTACTGGCTATCAACTTCCTTATTTTAGTCCGGTGTACGTCATCACGTACAAATCCGTCGGAGTGGTTTGAATGGTTTAGATCAAAGCATATTCATGTGTTAGAATGGCCCAGTCACAGTCCAGACCTAAATCCCATTGAGACTCTGTGGCAAGACTTGAAAATTGCTGTTCACAGACGGTCTCCATCCAATCTGACAGAGCTTGAGATATTTTGCAAAGAAGAAGAATGGGCAAAAATGTCCTCTCTAGATGTGCAAAGCTGGTAGAGACATCCCCAAAAAGACTTGCAGCTGTAATTGCAGAGAAAGGCGGTTCTACAAAGTATTGACTCGGGGGTGCTATACAAATGCCCCCCCCCCCACACTTTTCACATCGGGGCATCAGTGTACATCAGGCTGTGGCAGGAATCGGTCAGCGGCACCTATGTCTTCTCCTCCTCACTTCCGCCGTGCATCTCCTCCCCTCTTCCTAGGTGTCCAATAAGATCGCCTGTCCTTTCAGCTAATCAGGTGACGGGTATCAGATCTGCTTCCCGATTGGCTGGGAGAAGGATTACTGTTGCAACAGCGAACATTCATTACGCTGTTGCAACACACCTGGGTGGGCTCTGGACGCAATGCTCTGCACCCCGAGCCCACCCTATTTTAAAGCCTATAAGAGCCTCTGGCTCTAATCAGGTGCTACAAAAAAAAAAAAAAACAACCCCAGCCCACCCCCGCCATAGGAATTCATGCGCCTGGCGTCCCGAAAGGGGCCAGGTGCATGGATAGGGAGGGCGGTGGGGCTGGATAGGGGAGGCGCCCACCTGACCTGGAATGTGTTTGGAGGTTTTTTTGTTTTTTTTTATACTAAATAAATGAAAAAAGATAACAAAAATTTGGAAAAAGAAACAATATTTTTTTACTTTCTGTTATAAAACATTTTCCAATAAAAAAATGAAAAAAAAAATATTTGGCCACAATGTATTCTGCTCCATGTTTTTGATTAAAAAAAAAATCCCAGTAAGTATATTGATTGATTCGTGTGAAAGTTTCAGGGTCTACAAACTATGGGATATATACTGGAATTTTTTTTTTTTTACTTACAATAGTAATGCCAGTGATCAGCGACTAATAATGGGGCTGTGATAGTGCGGCGAGCAATCCGACACTAACTGATGCGGGGGGGGGACTGACTAACTACCACTGACACTTTAAGGTTGAACTGGATGGACTTGTGTCTTTTTTCAACCTGACTAACTATGTAACTGAGCCCCGTCCCCTCCTCCCCTCTCTCCTGATTGGCCAACTGATCTTGATTGACAGCAGCTGGAGTCAATGGCGCCGCTGCTGTGTCTCAGCCAATCAGGTGGGAGAGTCCCGGATGGTCGAGGCACTTGTGGACATTGCTGGATAGAGATGGGGCTCAGGTAAGTATTAGGGTGGCTGCTCCACCCAGAAGGTTTTTTTTATAGCGGAGTTCCACCCATAAGTGGAACCTTCGTTTGCTTCCTCCCCTCCTCCGGTGTCACATTTGGCACCTTTCGGGGGGAGGGGGGGCGGGTACCTGTTTTTGACAGGTACCCGTCCCTCAGAAGTTCGGTCCCACTCCTCCTCCCCCCGCCGCCGCGCCAGTTAGAAAATGCCGTGCGCTTTGCGCATGCGCAGTGGGGAACCAGCCGTGGGGCCGAAAGGCTTCACTGCCGGTTCCCCTTATCGTGAATGACGGCGGCAGCACCCGAGAGCCGATCCGAAAATCAGATGGGGTGCCGACATTGTGGGAACCAGTGGCGGCTGGTGCTCAAAATTTTTGGGGGGGGCGCAAACAAACCGAAAAAAAAAAAAACAAACACATCAACGGCAGCCACTGTGCCATCAAACGCAGCCACTGTGCCCATCAATTCCCGCCACTGTGCCATCAAACGCAGCTACTGTGCCCATCAATTCCCGCCACTGTGCCCATCAATTCCCGCCACTGTGCCCATCAATTCCCGCCACTGTGCCCATCAAACGCAGCTACTGTGCCCATCAATTCCCGCCACTGTGCCCATCAAACGCAGCCACTGTGCCCATCAATTCCCGCCACTGTGCCCATCAAACGCAGCCACTGTGCCATCAAACGCAGCCACTGTGCCCCATCAATTCCCGCCACTGTGCTCATCAAACGCAGCCACTGTGCCCATCAAACGCAGCCACTGTGCCCATCAAATGCAGCCACTGTGCCCATTAAACGCAACCACTGTGCCCATTAAACTAAGTCACTGTGCCCATCAAACGCAGTCACTGTGCCCATCAATTCCAGCCACTGTGCTCATCAAACGCAGCCACTGTGCCCATCAACTGCTGCCACTGTGCCCATCAATTGCTGCCAGTGTGCATCGCCCGGCACTTGCATGTCTCACAGCGGGTCAGCGGCGGTGTCCTGCACGCTCCTCGATGTCTTCTTCCGTCCTCTCTATCAGGCGTCCAATCACAGCGCCAGACGTTTCAGCCAATCAGGTGACAGGTAACAGACCCAAGCACCTGATTGGTTGGGAGGTGGTTCAGTGTTAGCCAAAGTGAATTCCTTCGCTTTGCTAACACACAGCAGAGTGAACAACGAACGCACAGCATGGCGCCCGCTCTTCACCTTTTTGAGCACCTATTAGAGCCTACAGCTCTAATCAGGTGCTTTCAAAAAACAACCCCCCGCAGCTGTAATTTAGGTGCCCGGCGCCAGAAAAGGGGCCGGGCACCTTAATAGGGGGTGTCAGCGGCGACCATAGATAGAGTGGTGCCAGGAGAGGGGGGGGCGTTCCTGCGCCCTTTATGGATGCACCGCTACTGGTGGGAACCCTGGACAGGTGAGTGTCCTAATACTAAAAGTCGACAGCTTCAGCATTTGTAGCTGCTGACTTTTAATTTTTTTTCGTGGGGGGGGGTGAAACTCCTCTTTAATGCGTAGAATGCACCTTCTGCCTTTACAACCACTTTAAAAGCAACGGAAAAAAAAAATATATATATATAAAAAAAAAAAAATTTGTTTACTATGGCCTGGGAACAGGAAGTGACGTCAGATGTCGCTCCAGTCCTCCAAGGGCATAGAGACGAACGGCAGCCATCTTGGCCTCACTTGTCTCCATGCCCAGCTAACAGCCGCATCGGATCGTTCTCAGGCTTCACCGATCCATTAACCACTTACCAACCGGCCCATAGCCGAATGACGGCTGCAGGGTGGTTGGATAACTCTGGGTGGACGTACTATGACGTCCTCCCAGAATTCCCCTCTCGCGCGCCCCCTGGGGCGCGCACCCGAACACATCCGTGACCGCCGGGTCCAGGGGACCCGGCGCATCACGGATCCCGGTAAATGGCCGCTGATCGCGGCCGTTTACCATGTGATCGCGCCGTCAAATGACGGCGCGATCACATGTAAACAGACCGGCGTCATCTGATGACGCCGGTTCCTCCCCTCCTGTGTACCGATCGGTACACAGTGAGCGGGAAGGGGGATGGATGGATGTCTGCAGCGCTGTGGGCTGTATGTGTAGTGCCCACAACGCTGCACAGTGACATCCATCCATCCATGCTCAGCCATCCCTACTACTAATGCTGTGCAATACTCTGCAATACCAGCACAATACTCTGCAATACCAGCACAATACTCTGCAATGCTGTGCAATACTCTGCAATACCCCCACAATACTCTGCAATACCCCACAATACTCTGCAATACCCCACAATACTCTGCAATACCCCCACAATACTCTGCAATACTCCCACAATACTCTGCAATACCCCACAATACTCTGCAATACTCTGCAATGCCCCCACAATACTCTGCAATACTCTGCAATGCCCCCACAATACTCTGCAATGCTGTGCAATACTCTGCAATACCCCCACAATACTCTGCAATGCTGTGCAATACTCTGCAATGCCCCCACAATACTCTGCAATGCTGTGCAATACTCTGCAATGCCCCCACAATACTCTGCAATGCCCCCGCCATACTCTGCAATGCCCCCCGCCATACTCTGCCATGCCCCGCCATACCCCGCCATACTCCGCCATACCCCGCCATACCCCGCCATACTCCGCCATACCCCGCCATACTCCGCCATACCCCGCCATACTCCGCCATACCCCGCAATACTCCGCCATACCCCGCAATACTCCGCCATACTCTGCCATACCCCGCCATACTCCGCCATACCCCGCCATACTCCGCCATACCCCGCAATACCCCGCCATACTCCGCAATACCCTGCCATACTCCGCCATACCCCGCCATACCCCGCAATACCCCGCCATACTCCGCAATACCCTGCCATACCCTGCCATGCTGAGCCATGCTCAGCTGTACTCGCCCTCTGTATGTGGCCAAGCTGTGGAAGTCTCACACATGGGGTATCGCCGTACTCAGGAGGAGCAGGAGAATCTATTTTGGGGTGTCATTTTTGGTATGTACATGTTATGTGGTAGAAATATTGTATAAATGGACAACTTTGTGTTAAAAAAAAAAAGCGTTTTAACCACTTCCCGCCCGCCTTCCGTCATACGACGTCCTTGACTTTGTGCGGAGATATCTGAATGATGGGTGCAGCTACAGGCATCATTCAGATATCAGCTTTTTCAGCCGGCGATTCCCTACACCATGAGAACTATCATAGCAGCTGTTCCACTGCTTGATCGTTCTTACGGGAGGCGAGAGGGGACGTCCCCCCTTCCCGCCGCCTTGCGGTGCTTCTACCGACTCACCGCTACGATCGAAGCCAGGATCTTTTTTTTTTTTTTTTTTTTTTAATTTCAGGCTTCCCAGCCTAGAGGTGAGATGTGGGGTCTTATTGACCCCATATCTCACTGTAAAGAGGACCTGTCATGCCATATTCCTATTACAAGGATGTTTATATTCCTTGTAATAGGAATAAAAGTGGTCAAATTTTTTTTTTTTGAAAAAAGCATCAAACTAAAATAAATAAAGTAAAATGAACAATAAAAAAAAAAAAAAAATTTTTAAAGCGCCCCTGTCCCTGTGTGCACGCATGCAGAAGCGAACGCATACGTAAGTCCGCCCACATATGAAAACGGTGTTCAAACCACACATGTGAGGTATCGCTGCGATCGGCAGAGCGAAAGCAATAATTTTGGCCCTAGACCTCCTCTGTAACTCAAAACATGTAACCAGTAAAAAATTTTAAAGCTTCGCCTATGGGGATTTTTGAGTAGCAAAGTTTGGCGCCATTCCACAAGCGCGTGCAATTTTGAAGGGTGACATGTTGGGTATCTATTTACTCGGCGTAACTTCATCTTTCACATTATGTAAAAACATTGGACTAACTTTACTGTTTTGGTTTTTGTAAAGCACAAAACATTTTTTTTTCCAAAAAAAAAACGCGTTAAAAAAACTGCTGCGCAAATACCGTGCGAGATAAAAAGTTGCAACGACCGCCATTGTATTCTCTAGGGTCTTTGCTAAAAAAACATATATAATGTTTTGGGGTTCTAAGTAATTTTCTAGCTAATAAATGATGATTTTTACATGTAGGAGAGAAATGTCAGAATTGAGTTGGGTGCTCCAGAACGCCTGAAGGTGCTCCCTGCATGTTGGGCCTCTGTATGTGGCCACGCTGTGTAAAAGTCTCACACATGTGGTATCGCCATACTCGGGAGTAATAGCAGAATGTGTTTTGGGGTGTAATTTGTGGTATGCATATGCGGTCTGTGAGAAATACCCTGCTAATATGACAATTTTGTGGAAAAAAAAAAAAAGTAAAAAAAAAACCTTGATTTTGCAAAGAATTGTGGGAAAAAATGACAACTTCAAAAAACTCACCATGCATCTTTCTAAATACCTTGGAATGTCTTCTTTCCAAAAAGGGGTCATTTGGGGGGTATTTGTACTTTTCTGGCATGTTAGGGTCTCAAGAAATTAGATAGGCCGTCAGTAATTCAGGTGTGATCAATTTTCAGATATGGCACCATAGCTTTTGGACTCTATAACTTTCAAAAAGACCAAATAATATCCACCGATTTGGGTTATTTTTACCAAAGATATGTAGCGGTATAAATTTTGGCCAAAATATATGAAGAAAAATTACTAATTTGCAAAATATTATAACAGAAATGAAGAAAAATGTATTTTTTACAGATTTTTCGGTCTTTTTTCTTTTACGGCGCAAAAAATAAAGAACCCAGCAGTGATTAAATACCACCAAAAGAAAGCTCTATTTGTGTGAAAAAAAAGGACAAAAATTTCATAAAGATACAGTGTTGCATGACTGAGTAATTGTCATTCAAAATGTGAGAGCACCAAAAGCTGAAAATTGGTCTGGTTAGGAAGGGGGTTTAAGTGCCCAGTTGTCAAGTGGTTAAGGTAAGCCCAGGAAAGACCGAGAAGTGGCGGGAAGGGGGACATCTCTCCCACCGCTTCTAAAAGTGATCCCGGGGTGAATCCACCTGAGGGACCACATTTATTTAAAAGGGAGGGCTGCCATAACCCCGGGAATTTAAAGTCGTTGTAAAGGCAGAAGGTGCATTCTATGCATTAAGATAAAAAGCCTTCTGTGTGCAGCCCCCCCTAATACTTACCTGAGCCCCCCTCTCTATCCAGCGATGTTGCAGGAGCGTCTCGGCTGCTTGGGACTCCCCTCCTCATTGGCTGAGACAGCAGCCTGCTGCCATTGGCTCCCGCTGCTGTCAATTAAAGTCAGTCAGCCAATGAGGAGAGAAAGGGGGTGGGGGCAGGCCACGGCTCTGTGTCTGAATGGACACAGGGAGCTGTAGCCCCCCATAGCAAGCTGGTCACTGTGGGGGCAACCCCGGCAGGAGGGAGGGGGCCAGGAGAGCCAAAGAGGGACCCGAGAAGAGGAGGATCGGGGCCACTCCGTGCAAAACCATTACACAGGGCAGGTAAGTATGACACGTTTGTTATTTTTAAATCCGAGACTTTAATATCACTTTAACGTCAAAGTAATGATGTATTTTTACTATGGGCCGGTTCAGCAAGTGCTGTTTTTGGTTCAAATAAAAAGAAATAAAACCCTGTATGCAAGTATTTATTCTTTATAATTTTTACATTATTATTATTATTATCCACTTGACCTCTGGAAGATTTACCCCCCTCCATAACCAGGCCATTTTTAGCGATACGGAAACTGCGTTACTTTAACTGACAATTGCGCGGTCGTGCAACGCTGCACCCAAATAAAATGTTTTTATTATTTTTAACAGAAAGCGTTTTTTTTTAAAAGGTTTGCTCAGAGGCAATACAACTCATGGCAGTACAGAGAATAATATAAAAATATGAGAATAGTTACAAATGGCATAGTGGAAAATCGCGTGGACCCTATTCACTTATACCCAAATAAAATTATTTCCCCACAAATAGAGATTTCTTTTGGTGGTATTTGATCACCTCTGCGGTTTTTAATTTTTTTTTTTTTTGCGCTATAAACAAAAAAAGACAGACGATTTAAAAAAATAAAAAAACAAAAAAACAATATTTTTTACTTTCTGCTTTAAAACATATCCAATAGAAAATGTAAAAGATTTAATTTCTTCATCAATTTAAATATGTATTCTTCTACAAGTTTTTGGTTAAAAAAAAAAAAAACAAAAAAAACCCAATAAGTATTGAAAAAAAAAGACCGAATATTTTGAAAAAAAAAAAAACAATATTTTTTACTTTCTGCTATAAAACATAATCCGATAGAAAATGTAAAAGATTTAATTCCTCATCAATTTAAATATGTATTCTTCTACATGTTTTTGGTTAAAAACAAAAAAAACCAATAAGCATATATATTGACTCGTTTGCACAAAAGTTATCGCGTCTCCAAACCGATGCACCGAACAGAAATTTTGGTGCCGAAACGGAAAATTCAGGATGCACTTGGCCGAAAACCGAAAACGGACAGTTTTAAAAAAGATATATATATATTTTAATACATAATTGTACTCAAAAATGAATAAAAATAGAATCTTAAAAAGACTAGCGACTTGTAAATGACGCATAAGCAACATGCCAAAACCTTGGTCACAAAGAGCAAAAACATCACAATACGGATGTTTCATCAATTTTCTCTTTCTGGCCAAGGTCCCCCCCCCAAAATGTGTGAGGGAGGGGGGAGTGGGTACCTGGCTTTGACAGGTACCCGCTCTCACTTCCGGGCTCAGTGTGCTGCAGCGATTTGAGGCGGAAGTTCTGCCCCCTCCCCCCCTCTTCCTTCCCCCACAGCCTTCTGGGACACATCACAGGTCCCAAAAGACTGCGTCCCATTCACAAAGCGCATCCGCAAGGCTTCACTGTCAGTTTCCCTTAGTCAAGATGGTGGCGCCAGCATCCGATAGCCGATTAAAGAATGGGCTCGGGTGAGGACACCGCTGGACAGTGGCTTAACAACTAGGGGGGCGGGGCAGGGAGGGTGGTCCACCCCAGGTGCCACACATTGGGGGGGGGGGGGGTGTCAGTCCGACGTCGCTTAGTGGTGTCAAGCCTATTCAGCGGTTCTGCTTCCCTTTTCGAGCATAGGGAGCTTTGACCTCTGTGGCAGCGGTCTCTGCAAAGATGACGGCGGCCCGCGGAGGGGAAGTGATGCATATGGCGGCAGGGCAGTCCCCGCTGGAGCGCATTTCCGGACCCATTTCCTGGTCCCTGTGGGTGGCGTGCGTTCCACATTGCAGAACCACGCTTTTCTTCATGCTTTGCACCCCAGGGAACACCCTAGAAATGTTTAAATCCTGATTCCACCGTCACCAAGTGCATCATACCACACATTCTTGTCCTGCAAATAAGCACCCCTGTGGTAAGCACAGCGATATTTCACTTGGATTATTGACAGATGGGGGGGGGGTGGGGGGGGGGTTCCAGATATAGAATCCGCCCCGGGTGGCAAATGCTCTAAGTACGTCCCTGCTGCTGGATCCCTGGACAGGTAAGTGTCCTAATATTAAATGTCAGCAGCTACAGTTTTTTGTAGCTGACGACTTTTAATTTTTTTTTTTTTTTTGGGGGGGGGGGGCTCTTCTTTAATAAATAGCCAGAGACCTTCACCAGTGACTGATAACGGTCATTAAACAAAGAAATCTGAAAATCACACAGAACACGTTAATAATCCACCAATCCTCAAACAAGGAAGCACTGAGAACTCCAATTCGGAAATCAATAGCTTTGGGTGGTGGAAACGTTTGCTTGTTACCCTATTGCTCTTTCCAGTGATGCAGACACCACAAAGCACAGCTTACGCTTTTCTTGTTTAACCACTTGCTGTCCTCGGGCAGTCTTTACATTTTTCACTCACATGTTAAAATCAACTTTTTTTTTTTTTTTTGCTTGGAACAAACCCCAAACATGAGATATTTTATGATGATGCGTCGAATAAGTAGATACCAAACATGTTAAGACTTAAAACGCACACGAGAAAGGGCAACAGACTACAGCTCCTAACATTTTTCATAGGCAATGTTTTGACTGCTTCCAACCCAGGTCAATTTTAATATCTCTCTCCTAAAATGTAAAAATCTGTATTTTTTTTTTTTTTTTGCTAGAAAATTACTTAGAACCCCCAAACAAAGGCAGAGGGGATGGGGGTCAGTACAGCCTGGGAACAACTGCGGGCAGAGGGAGGGGGAAGGGAGAGGGGATGGGGGTCAGTACAGCCTGGGAACCACTGCGGGCAGAGGGAGGGGGAAGGGAGAGGGGATGGGGGTCAGTAGTGCCCGGGAATCACTGCGGGCAGAGGGAGGGGGAAGGGAGAGGGGATGGGGGTCAGTACAGCCTGGGAACCACTGCGGGCAGAGGGAGGGGGAAGGGAGAGGGGATGGGGGTCAGTAGAGCCCAGGAATCACCACGGGCAGAGGGAGGGGGAAGGGAGAGGGGATGGGGGTCAGTAGAGCCCAGGAATCACCACAGGCAGAGGGAGGGGGAAGGGAGAGGGGATGGGGGTCAGTAGAGCCCGGGAACCACTGCGGGCAGAGGGAGGGGGAAGGGAGAGGGGATGGGGGTCAGTAGTGCCCGGGAACCCCTGCGGGCAGCGGCAGGGGAGAGGAGAGGGGATGGGGGTCAGTAGTGCCCGGAAATCACTGCGGGCAGAGGGAGGGGGAAGGGAGAGGGGATGGGGGTCAGTAGAGCCCGGGAACCACTGCGGGCAGAGGGAGGGGGAAGGGAGAGGGGATGGGGGTCAGTAGAGCCTGGGAATCACCACGGGCAGCGGGAGGGGGAAGGGAGAGGGGATGGGGGTCAGTAGTGCCCGGGAATCACTGCGGGCAGAGGGAGGGGGAAGGGAGAGGGGATGGGGGTCAGTAGAGCCCGGGAATCACTGCGGGCAGAGGGAGGGGGAAGGGTGAGGGGATGGGGGTCAGTAGAGCCCGGGAACCACTGCGGGCAGAGGGAGGGGGAAGGGAGAGGGGATGGGGGTCAGTAGAGCCCAGGAATCACCACGGGCAGCGGGAGGGGGAAGGGAGAGGGGATGGGGGTCAGTAGAGCCCGGGAACCACTGCGGGCAGAGGGAGGGGGAAGGGAGAGGGGATGGGGGTCAGTAGAGCCCGGGAAACACTGGGCAGAGGGAGGGGGAAGGGAGAGGGGATGGGGGTCAGTAGAGCCCGGGAAACACTGGGCAGAGGGAGGGGGAAGGGAGAGGGGATGGGGGTCAGTAGAGCCTGGGAACCACTGCGGGCAGCGGGAGGGGGAAGGGAGAGGGGATGGGGGTCAGTAGAGCCTGGGAATCACCACGGGCAGCGGGAGGGGGAAGGGAGAGGGGATGGGGGTCAGTAGTGCCCGGGAACCACTGCGGGCAGAGGGAGGGGGAAGGGAGAGGGGATGGGGGTCAGTAGAGCCCGGGAATCACTGCGGGCAGAGGGAGGGGGAAGGGAGAGGGGATGGGGGTCAGTAGAGCCCGGGAATCACTGCGGGCAGAGGGAGGGGGAAGGGAGAGGGGATGGGGGTCAGTAGAGCCTGGGAACCACTGCGGGCAGCGGGAGGGGGAAGGGAGAGGGGATGGGGGTCAGTAGAGTCCGGGAAACACTGTGGGCAGAGGGAGGGGGAAGGGAGAGGTGGGGGACAATACCTTCTTTGGTACCATAAAAGTGATCGCTGTAGAACCACCCAGATCACTATCACTCACCACTTCCCATCCGGGCCAATTCTGGCATTTCTCTCCTACATGTAAAAATCATAATTTTTTTTGCTAAAAACAAATTACTCAGAACCCCCAAACATATATTTTTTTTTAGCAAAGACCTTAGAGAATAAAATGGCGGTTGATGCAATTTTTTATTTGTCACTTTGTGCAGCAATTTTTTAAAATACACGTTAATGAATTTTAATGGAAAAAAAAAAAACGAACACCATAGATAACCCAATTTTTTGGGGGGAAAAATATAAAAGATGATGTCATGATACCCAACATGTCCCGCTTTTGAACTGCGCACGCTCATGGAATGGCACAAAACTACGGCACTTAAAAATCTCCATAGGTGACGCTTTATAAAAATTTTTTTACATGTTACCTGTAATACCTCACATGTGTGGTCTGAATGTCGTTGACATGTGTGGGCGGGGCTTACGTATACATTTGCTCCTGAGGAGAGGGGGGGGGCGCTTTTTAAAAAAATTATTATTATTATTATTATTATTATTATTATTAATAATAATTTTTTTTATTTTATTTTTTTTTGCACCGTCTCTTTTCATTTCGTTTGTTTTTTTAATCGCTTATTTTTTTACTTTATCAAATGTGAACATCTCTTGTAATAGAAATAAGGGATGGCAGGTCCTCTTTATGGAGAGATCTGGGGTCTATAAGAACTCTCAGATATCATCTCTAACCTGGAGATCAAAAAAATTTGACAAAAAGAAAAAAAAAAAAAAAACAAAAAACATTAATCTCTGCTTCCTAGGGAGAAAAAAAACTGGCGGTGTTTACATCTGCCAGCGTCGGAAGTGACGTCATGACGTCGATTCTGGCCTCCCGGGATCATAGAGATGCATACCTCCCAACTTTTTGAGATGGGAATGAGGGACGCCTATCAGGAAAAGTATGCAGGCATAGGACACGCCCCCTGCCACCCCCCCTTAAAAGGATACTTGTACAAAAAAAAAAAAAAAAGATTGGTTAACCCTTTCATGACTAAGCCTATTTTTGAAATTTGGTGTTTACAAGTTAAAATCCATATTTTTTCTAAGAAAATTACTAAGACCCCCCAAACATTATATATATTTTTTTAGCAGAGAATCTAGAGAATAAAATGGAGATTGTTGCAATATTTTATATCACATGGTATTTGTGCGGCGGTGTTTTAAACGCAAATTTTTGGAACAGGGACACTTCCATGAATTTTAAAAAATCCAAAGAGTAAAGTTACCCCAATTTTTTTGTATAATGTGAAAGATGATGTTACGCCGAGTAAACAGATACCAAACATGTCACGCTTTATAATTGCACGCACTCGTGCAATGGCGACAAACTATGGTAGCTATGAATTTCCATAGGCGACACTTTAAATTTTTTTCACAGTTACCAGGTTAGAGTTACAGAGGAGGTCTAGGGCTAGAATTATTGCTCTCGCTCTGACGATCGCGGCGATACCTCACATGTGTGATTTGAACACCGTTTACATATGCGAGCGCGACTTCCGTATGCGTTTTCTTCGCTGCGCGAGGTCGCGGAGACGGGGGCACTTTAAAAAAATTTGTATTTTTTTTTTATTTATTTTATTTATTTTTATACTTATAAATTGTGTTAAAAAAAATGTAAACATCCCTTGTGACAGTAATAGGTGGTGACAGGTACTCTTTATGGAGGGATCGGGGGTCTAAAAGACCCCCGATCCCTCCTCTGCACTACAAAGTATTCAGATCGCCGAAAACGGCGATTCTGCATACTGTATACTTTTTTTAATTCGGCGCCATTGGCAGCCGAGTAAACGGGAAGTGACGTCATGACGTCGCTTCCGCGTTTACATTGAGAAGGCTGGAACGAAGCCGCCCACAGCTTCGTTCCAGCCCGCCCACAGCCACCGGAGGCAGCCGATTGAACACCGGGCCTCCCGATCACACGGGAGGCCCGGTAAGAGCGGCGGGGGGGGGTCGGGGGGGGTCCCCTCCTGCTCCTCCGGTATAACAGCCGAGCGGCTTTTAGCCGCATCGGTTGTTATATACAGACAGCCGATCGCTCGCTCGAAACAATGGTACCGGGATGATGCCTGCAGCAGCGGGCATCATCCCGGTATAACCCCCGAAAGCCGAGTACACACATCTGCGTACGGACGGCGGGAAGGGGGTTAAACCCGCAAGTGCTTTTTTTTTTTACCACTACAGGCCCCGGTGACAGATTTATA